>JAJEJO010000902.1:604119-619321 GCA_020662805.1 Glaucomys volans
AAAAAAAAAAAAGAAAAAAAAAAAAAAGGGAGGATTGAGACTGGGGCTGTAACTCAGTGGTAAAGCACCTCAGGGTTCAATCCTCAGTACCAACCAACAAATGCCAAAAATAAAAATAAAATTTTAAAAATGCTGCTTGTGCTATATAGAATCTATCTGCCTGGTTTTCCAGAATCTCCTCATCCAAGTCTTGGCTTCATAAACAGATTTCCAAAGTGAAAACAGGGATACATACGACTACTGCTTACTGTTTCCTCCCTTTCTTTCTTGTAGGTGTTTCAAGAAAAATCACAAAGAATGACAGCACTTTCCTTGCAACATAGTTTTTCTATGATGGAGAAAAACACACTTAACTTTTAACTATGTTTCAGAGATATGGCAAACATTTTATGTGATCCTCTCTTTTTTCTCATGTCCTTGCAATGAGATATGTAGCATTACAACATCCCACTTTAAACTTGTCTTGACCTTATTTTCATTTTTAGAGTCTGTATTTTTTTAACCTGTTGTTCTTTTTCAGTTGAAATTCCTATAACATAAAATTAACCGTTTTAAAATGAAAAATTCACTGGCATAATGTGCAACAACCACATCTAACTAGTTCCAAAACATTTTCATCAGCCCAAGAATTACTCCACTCTTAACTTCCAGTTTTCAAAATAGCAGTCATCTTCTGGTTCTCCAACTTTAGAATTATTTAAAACCTTTTTAAAATATAGGTATGAAATTACTTGGTATGTTTCATGAATAAAAATCTCGGAGATATTTTTGAACAGCCCTTGCCCATTTGTCTAAAGAGGTACACACATTATTTAAGCAAAGTAAAATAGTTCTAGCATTGGTAAAATGCTATGCTTATATTTCAGATTTCCTGCAATTTGCAATTTACTAAGACAGTGGATTTCTATGTCCCCAGCTTGTGAATGTGACCCTGATGGGACCGTATCTGGTGGCATTTGTGTGAGCCACTCTGATCCTGCTGTGGGGTCTGTGGCCGGCCGGTGTCTGTGTAAGGAGAACGTGGAAGGCGTTAACTGCGATCGGTGCAAACCCAACCACTACGGACTGAGCGCCTCCGATCCGCTGGGCTGTCAGCGTAAGTCCGGGCTGGGCCACCAGCCTGGGTGCATTTTAATTTTGATGTTGTCTCTGTGAGCCTAAAAGTGCTGCTGGCCTCTGAGTCTTCAAAAATGATACAGTAACTCCCACAAATATTAGGAAGTTAGTGGATTTTTCTCTGTGGTTTACTGTGTTTATCATTAGGTACCAGCAGGGGGCGCTCATATTTTCCTGGAACAAACGGGAAATGCCAAAAAATCTAATGCCAAATTGCAAAACCCCTAGAAAAATGGCCCCCTTTAGGACTCTACCTACAAATTTATTCATGACTTCTTAGGCAATTTTCAAGCGGCGGTTTCTTTTTATTTTTTAGATTACTTTTTCCTTTTCTTCTCATGCCCCTCCTTATATTGACTCATAAATTCTCTGACAAAGAGGGAGGAAGGGGTTGAGGAGAAATAGAAAGAACCTCAGCTGTTGTTTGGAGTCAAATGCACAGACTCTCGTCTATAGCAGCACAGAAGCTGATTGATGCTTAGGGTCTCCTCAAGCTGTTGATTCCTCTGGGTAGTCTGGGTAAATAATTTCCATTTGGTCACAGCATCCTGCTCCATATTTTGCCCACATAAGGAACTGTGGATTATTTGGATGTTTAGAGAACAGCAGGCTGAATCTTTCTGTCATAAAATGCTCTTCTCAGGTTTCATGGCAAAATTAAATGTCATGATAATGAATTACAGTCAAACCAATTTTCCATCACACCTTTCAGCACACTGGGCCTCTCTGGTTAAGTGATTAATGTGATCTGAGAATCTGCAGTATATTGGTTTTGGGGATGTTGTGTGTGTGTGTGTGTGTGTGTGTGTGTGTGTGTATAACTGCTTTAGAAACATAATTCACGTGCCATAAAATGTATTATTTAAAGAGCACAATTCATTGATTTTTAGTACAAAGATGTGTAGCCATCAATACATTGATTTGAGGACATTTTCATCACCCCAGGAAGACATCCTTTTTCTGGGTGTGTACCCAAAAAAATAGAAAGCAGATGCATGAAGAGATTTGTTCATGGGTGTCCTAAGCAGCACCATTCAGGACAGCCAGAAGATGAAAGTAACCTAAGTGTCCATCAAGGGATGGGTGGGTAAGCAAAATGTAGTATGTACACACAAAGGAATATTATTCAGCCTTAAAGGAAGGAAATTCTGATACATACTGCAACATCATGAAGCTGAAGGATACTATGCTAAGTGAAATACATCAGTTGCAAAAAGACAAAAACAGTATAATTCCTCTTATATCAGGCACCTGCAGTATTCACAGTCATAGAGAAAGTAGAATGATGGTTGCCAGGGGCTTGGAGGAAGAGGAACCGGAAGTTATTGCTCAATGGGTATAGAATTCCAGAGATCAAAAGACATTGGTTGCACATCAATATGAATACACTTAACCAAACTGACAAATGTTAAGATGGTATATTTTGTTACATGAATTTTACAAAAAACAAAAGCCATAAGTTTCTACTTCCCTCTACCACTCATGACCCTAACCCAAGGCAAGCACATATCTATATTTTCTTATAGATTTACCCATTGTGGTTATTTCATACAAATGGGGTCATATAGGTCTTTTGTAATTGGCTTCTTTCACTTAGTGTAATGTTTTCAAGGTTCATCCATGTTGTAGTATGTATCAGTCTTTTTTTTTTTCCTGCTGAATAATAGTCCATTGGACCGCATTGATTTGGCCATTCATCAGTTGGTGGACTCTAGTTGCTTCCTCAAACATTGGTTTTTCCTGCAGGAGAAGAGTACACCTTCCTTTGGTAGCATAACTTCTTAGACTTTACAACATAAGCATGAAGCTGGGTGTGGTGGCACACACTTGTAATTCCAGTGACTCAGGAGGCTGAGGCAAGAGGATTGCAAGTTTGAGGCCAGCCTCAGCAATTTAACGAGGCCCTCAGCAACTTAGGAAGACCCTGTCTTAAAACAATAATAAAGCTGGGGATGTAGGCAATGGGAGAGTGCCCCTGGGTTCAATCCTCAGTATCAAAAAACAAAACAACATAAGCAAGACTCAGAAATTTCTGTGGATGAAAAAGACAGAAAACGGGGAGTATGAAATCATTACAAAGCAGTAGAAAAGAAACAGAGAGGGAAATGGTAGACCCAATTGCAGAGAGGGCCCTGTCAGTGAGAACCATGACACTTGGAAATTCCTGCCCTGAGTTGCCGGCCTGGCCAGCATCACTTATAACTGTGCCAGTACTCCAGCTTATGCCTCCTCCTCCACTAGCTTGTCGCCTCCTGATTGCCATCCGGTAAAACTACTTAAGAACTCTGGAAGTGTCTAGAACAGGATTTCCTGTGTAGGGTTGTATGTAGTACAATAATCATGCTGCCAAGCAGACAATGAACCCAACAGGGCAGGCTGCTCTGTGCTCTTGTGACCATGCATCTTACTCATTGTGACTATTAAAGACATTTCCAAAAGTGGGGGAATTAAGAATGAGAATGATCATATATGCTGTGCTTTCAGCTTGCAACTGCAACCCTCTTGGGAGTCTACCACTCAAGACTTGTGATGTAGATACAGGTCGATGCTTGTGCCAGGCCTATGTCATCGGACCACACTGCGAAGAGTGCGCTGTATGTATTGGCCTATAATTTTCCTTTATCACAGTTATGCAGATTTCTACTGCCATTGCCTAGAAGAAACTTGATCTTGTTAATTGCTTTCCTTGTTCTACTCTAGTTCAATACTCCCAGGGTATGAGTATTTACACTACAGAAATTGGTAAACACTATGCATTAGCCATCCTCATCCCCAGCCCCTGCAGAAAGCTTTTAAATATTTACCAGCACACCACTGGATTGGAATGAACTGACCCAGGCAGAGATGCCAATAGTACTTCCATTGTTTTCCTGAGAGTGCCCAGCAGTAGAGTAGAACACTTACCTACACCCTTTTTGGCCCACCGGACCATGTGGCCTTTCTTTTTCTTTCTTTTTTCTTTTCTTTTTTTTTTTTCTTCTATTTGTTTGAATTAGTTGTACGTTAACAGTAGAATGCATTATACATTTTGACAGATACACATTGTAGGATCACATTGTTATCTTATGTACATCATCCCCTTACCCCCCCTTACCACTGTCTGCCTAAAGATATTTTAGATGAGCTCTTAAAAGAACAATAAAAAACAATCTTGAGCTTAAATGTATTTTAGATTTCTATGGGAAATAAACCCTTGGATTTTTCACAGACATCCCTAAATATATGAACATGTATGTTCTAAAGTTAGTAAAATAAAATGTTTTCACTCCACAAGAAATGTGTCATGCAATTGAGGAGTTCCAACTCAGTTCTTTTCTCTGTTCTCCAATCTTGGCAGCCCACCATGACATTTTAGAAAGAGAAAAAGAAAAACTTAACCTAATAAAAGAACAGTGACCTTGATGTGTCTGAAGTAATGTAGCTGATAAATAAGAAACATATGCCCATGAGGAAATAGTTTTGTGCTAATATTTTAAGTCATTTTACTGAAAACATAGTAGGCTCAGACAGAGGAAGTGGGGTAAGAAGCAAGAAAGAAAATATGAAGAAGAAACCGTATGTAAGACAGTTCAGGTAATATAAAAGTTTTACACAAAAAGAGAAAAGGTCAGCCTTGCTCATCTCCATTGGGTGTGCAATACCAAGAAAGGTACTCGTGTGTGCAGCAGGATTACTGAAGACACCAAATCAGGTTGTCCCAGGCCAACCTTGGGCTCAGGCTGATGTTGTGATAATAAATCACCTAGGCTCAGGCTCAGGCCAGAATGGCTGTCACAACAGTGTACCTGGCTGGAAGGCCTCTCTCACAAACACATCCTGAGAAGAAGAGCTCATTTCACATTTTATTTTGTTTTTGGTCCTAAGACCAAGAAATATGAAAAGTTCTTTGCTATATTTTATACACATTGTGTCAATGTTTACTATTTGAAATCAAAATTTTAAGTAAAATTGGGTGTACAATTTTTACCGAAATTACAAAATAATAGAAATACTGAAGACCATTCCAAACAAGAGTTTCATATCTACTAAAATCTAAATTTTCTTTGAGCATGCTAAATTGAAATTGGAGGGAGAAGTATTTTTCTGAGCATTTCATACTAAATGTTATCAGACTTTAAGAAAAAAAAAAGCTGTTTATATCTCACCAGCTGTTTATATTGCATAAAGGGCAAGATGTCGCAATGTTGAGAAAGAAGCCTTGCACCAGAGTTGACACATTATGCCAAGACGACTAATTTATAAATGGTTGTCTCTACTGACTGGGATTTTCATAGAGTATCTTAAAATCTGCTTGACTGATTTTTCTACCCCAAAATATTTCAGTGCCGAGTAAGTAAAACCCCCATGGATTATTGTGGTAAGGGAACCTACTGATTTTAGTTTAAGAGTCACAAATAAAATAGCAGAAGACCATCTTACAGAGACCTTAAACGACCCTGCCTGAGCAAAAGTTGGTGCTGTAAGAGAAATTGTTGGCTCCCGCTGTGTTTCCACTTGAAGCAATACATGGACAACCCTTCTGTCCCCTGTAGTCGAGTGCTGCAGATGGGAAAGATGTATCCATGGAGATCCTTGTCCAGGCAAGGAAGGCTGCTGCGCAGCGGGTCAGGCTGTGTGGCTGTTTGTCGTGTGACAGTTGCATTGTAGTGGTTGCAGTGTTGCCCTTCAGAGCAGCAAATGCCTTCACAGCTGGAATCACCTGAGCCCTTTCTCCCTATAGGCTGGCTACTGGGGACTGGGGGATCAACGCCCTGGATGTTCTCCCTGTGACTGTGATATTGGAGGTGCTTATTCCAACCTGTAAGTCAGCAAATGAATTGATGAGGTTTCGCAGCAGTGTTCCTTGCTGCCACAAGAAAGCACATTCTATTCTGATACGCTCGTGGTCACGGGCGAAGGGCTTCATTCCATGATAGACAAAGGGTGTTGAAAAGCAAGGAACCTGAAACATTCCCAAAGCCCAGGTATAGAGATAAACAAGGGTGAGATAAACAATCCCTCCGCCTGGCTGTCCCCCGAAGGATGGAGTGGGTGAGGGGAATGTGTGACTCAACTGCTGGAAACACCAACTCTGTGCCACCCTGTAAAGAGGGGTCCAATGCTCTGTTTTGCCCAGTTTTTGGAGCAGAACCAGAGTGGAAAAAAGTGGCTGCCTGGGTTCCCTGGATCTGAATTCTGTTTTCCCGATGAGGCAGGTGGAGCCCACAGCCTCTTGGCAGACTCCTTCAGGACTATGAGTAGATGGGTTCAGACTCAGGGGGCCCTTGGCCAGGCATCCCACATCCACACTTCACCCTCAGCCCCTCCACCTCCTTCATAAGGCATTTTTCCTTCAGGTGCTCACCCAAGGATGGGCAGTGTGAATGCCGCCCACACGTCACTGGCCGCAGCTGCAACGAACCTGCCCCTGGCTATTTCTTCGCCCCTTTGAATTTCTATCTCTATGAGGCAGAGGAAGCCACACCACTCCAAGGACTTGCGCCTTTGGTGAGTATCTCCTTGACTGTCCCCACAGACTTCACTCAATGGCATGTCAGTAAATACATACAACACACTCTTGAGATCATGGTTACGAGACCTAGGAGAGGATGCTTTTGCCCACAGATGAAGATCGAAGGAGTGTTATATCATGCAATTACAGATTATATAAATTTTGAGGCAGAGTCTGTGTTATTTATCTTTGTAGCCCCATTCTAGCAGAGCCTGGAGCATAAAGGTGAATTGGATCACATTGTGATGAAACAGACTTTGCTTTTCCCTCTTTCAGTGCAATCATCAGATAAAATGTGTTTATTGAGCATTTACTTCTGTCTCTCCCGTGGCACAGAAACAATGAGAGCATAGAGTGTGTGTGTGTTGCATTCACCTTTGTTGAACTAGTACCTTGCACAGTGCCTGACACATATAGGGACTTTACGGATGCCTGATAATGAATAAATAAAGGACGTAAGATTCTCAGAGTGTGGCCCCAGCCATAGATAGGAATATGATGAAAGAAAAGGTGATTCAGGTAAAAGTCTCTAAGCCTGTGAAAGTCAGTGCTGAAGAGAAGATTTGGATAAAGAAAGCAGGGAACTCATTCCAGGTTCCAGGGTCTGAGTCATTTCCTGGGATCTCTTCCTTAACTGAATTCTGTTAGTAGAGAAAAGGATAATGCCCTTGGGGGGCTTAGAATTTGCTCTTTTAGTGATGAGAATTAAAATGAGAGCAAAGACTCTGACTGTCCCTGCTTAGAGCTTGTGATGGGAGAATCGAAATGAAATAATCCTGTGTCCATATTCTTCATGAAATTTAATACTGCCTCCAGGCCTGGGTGTAACTCAGTGGTAGGACTTTACCCTGGCAATAATGACATCCTGAGTTTGACCCCCAGCATCACACACACACAGACATACACATCACATTGTGTGATGGTGACTAAAATAAGCAAAACATTTTTGGAAAGGAACATTGATATTTGTATTTAGGCCATATGTATAAATACAATAGTTCCCATTTTTTAGATTAAAAAAATAAAACAAGCATTAACTAAAACAAATAGACTGTTACTTAACATTAATTAAGTATGTGCTGTGTGGTAGGTGCTGACAAGGAATGAATAGGATACTATTGTGTATGCTAGCACAGCTCTGAGCCAGGGATTGGAGGAGAGGGCCCAGAAGAATGTTGATTTCATTCATTAGGGGACTCGGTCATTCGTGACATGAATCCTTATTACCCCCTCCATGGCTTAACAACAACAACAACAAACAAACAAAAGCCTGAGAATATAGAATAGGTTTAAAGGGTAAGCAAATTTTTCTTAAAAGATTAGAAATAATGTCTATGGCAAAAGAAAGAAAATTCTAGATGGGATTGCTATTTCATGTTAAAGGACAACAATGTGAATAATTTTCCTCCTCCTTTAAGGATGTAACCTTCAAGAGTAGTAGGAAAAATGTAAATTGTGCACCCTTTAATTATTTGCACATTCATTTAACACATTTTTATGATTTACTCACTATGCTATTGCTGTAGCTTGTTATTTGTATTGTTAATACAACTTCTATTCATTTCATTTTATTTAATATTTAATGCTTCACACTTTATATACATTATCTCATTAAACTCTCTGAACAACCTAAGTACTATCATCCCTAATTTCAAGATGAAGGAAAGCATCCTGAGAGGTTAAGTACAGTTCCCAAAGTCATGCAGGTGGTGGACAGCAGGGTCTGGACTGAAATCTGGGTACATGTGGTTTTGAAACTCCTGCCCTTTATTAACTGTTCTCACCCATATGCAGGAATGCTGAGGTCCAGGCTGAGGGCAGCATAAAATGGGATTAGTTAGGGACCCTGTCCTCAGAGTTCTGAATCTAACCCGTACCTTTATATAGATATCTGAAGATGGGCAGGACGAGGGAGAGCCCTACGACAGGGGAGTCAGCACTGAGGACTTCTGAGCCATGAGGGATCCTTAGGAATGGGCTTCATACATAGGTAGAATAATTTGAACCAAGACTGAAAACAAAGGGAATTTGATTGTAGAATAGATGAGAAGATGGTCCAGCCAGAGAAAGTTATAAATGACATCTCAAAGGAGAAACAATGTAGGCGTGTTTACAAATAGAGCAGGGGGTTAAGATAAGGGAGAGGGCCAGCCACAGCACTGAGCATCAGTAGTTCCAGGCACTCAGGAACCGAGGCAGGAGAATCCATTGAGCCCAGGAGTTAGAGACCAGCTTGCAACATAGCAAGACCCTGTAATGTAAAAAATAAATAAATAAATAACACAATACAAAAAATACAACACATAAAATTTGGAGGAAGTGCCACCTCCTACCAAGGATGCTACATTTTATTCTTTGGGCAGTGAGAGTTCATTGAAGCTTTCTGAGCAAGGAGATTCTGTGATGGGGACCATCCTCAGTGTTCTTGAAGAAGAGAAGCCTGGGTTGGAGACAAGTCTACAATAACTGAGAGAGAGAATACATAAGGGTCTACGTGAAGAGGTAGCAAAGAGAAGGGAAAGGTAGAAATGGAAATGTAACAGACTTAACCCCAATCTATACCTTAAGGAAATGGCACCTAATAGGTACATTTTTTAATACTCTCATTAGAGAGCTAAAAGGAATCACAATTAACTTTCTTGATGACTTTTTAAAGGTTGTGTGTATCCTTGCTATTCAAAATATAATCTGCGTACCAATAATATCAGCATCACCTGGGAATTACTAGAAGCTCAGCACATCCCTGGCACTGAAGCAGATCTGCATTTTAACAAGATCCCTGGGTGATTCCTGTGCAGTTTACAAAGCACTGGTTTGAATTTTCTTTCAGAAATGATGTGAAAGAGAGGAGTGGGGAATGAGTCACTACTCTCCATGTAGAAAACACATGATTCGAAGTCAAGTTAATATTCAAACAAGTTAATATTGTTTGAACTTGATAGAATATGGAATTTAAGTCTAGTATAGAGTTAATGTTAATTTCATAATATGTGTTTTTTCTATGATATTAGTAGTTTATAATCTTGTGTTACAAGAGGAACACAATTGGTTAAGTGAAATGCCAGTGTGGCCTGTGCAAAGGGTCATCATCCCAGAGTGAAGCAGGAGGGCATGGCTCAGCATGACTGAGGGTCTGAACAGCAGATTCTGGAATAATGGGGTCTCTGAAGCAGGCCACAGCTGATCTCAGGACCACAAGTTCATGGTGAATTACGAGGGCACCTGTGAAATTAAACATCTTTCTTATAAAACCAAGAGTGAAACATCAAGCAAGTAAACGTCAGTATGCAGGGTTCGATGAGAATTGGGAAACACAAGACAATGGGAGACTTGAACTAGGTCAGTAGCCGGACAGCTGTGGAGATGAGACAATAGAGAAGCCCATAAAATCCAGGATTTTAAGGATATTGGAGTTACATGAACATGATTCCTCTCCTTCTGTTTGGCTGATGGAATTTGGCTATACTGGCATAACCTCTCATGGGAACTTACAAGACCAAAGTTTACAAATTGTAAAAGCTAAGAGCAGTTGGTCTGGAGAGTGTCAGAAGTTATAATGCCTAATAATTCTGTGAATCTCTATACCATGTCTATTGTTGATTTTCTCCAACTTTTTCTTTGAGATTTTGCTTTAAAACATAGCATTGGTATTCTTTTAAAATGCCACAAACCCCCATAGATCAGAATTAAGGCTTTCACTAATATAGAATCTTTTAAAAGAGAACCCAACATG
Source organism: Glaucomys volans (assembly GCA_020662805.1). NCBI lineage: Eukaryota > Metazoa > Chordata > Mammalia > Rodentia > Sciuridae > Glaucomys > Glaucomys volans. The sequence continues at coordinate 614,460 of JAJEJO010000902.1, forward strand.
TGGCCTTAGGACCACCCCAAATTTCCCATCTTCACAGAGAAACATCAACAATGAACTCAAAACTGCCTGCATTGCTGCTTCTTGGAGCTATTAAGTGAGAATCGTGATTACCTTTTAAGTTAGGATACAATCTGAGGCTCTTGAACTGTGGCATGATTGATGCCTTTAATGATTAGCTAAACTGTCATCTCTCTTCTTTTTAAGATATTAGCAACAGCTTTGCCAAAATGTGATGTGTATTTCCAGCCACAAGGAAATGATTTCAGAATTGACAATGGAAATATAATACTGAAGAAAAATCAGAAGCAAAGCACACATGCCAAGGAGCAGAATGAGGTAAGCCGTTTCTTAGGGGCCATTGTTGCTTACCACAGATGGGCCTGCCGTCATGCCCTTAGAGCCATGCCTGGCCTGTCCGAGTGCTCCAGCAGCACAAGTGCTTATCGTTCTCATTAATAGAAACAAAGGGAAGGAAGAACCAAGCTCTAAGTAGTTAGAACCTCTGGGGAAACTTTAATAGCTTCATTTCTCCTCAAAACATAAAGTTCTAGAAAGCTGGGTTCTGGAGAGTTGGAGACTTTAGGCACTGTTAACTCACAATTTTTTGTCATTTTAGTAAGGAGAGGTAAAGTGCTAAGGAATGGCTGCCCTGCCCTGCCCTGGGATGGTGTCATGGCCACGCCATAGACTTGAGGTGGTCAGTGCTGGTCCAGGTGCATCCCATGGCTTCAGAGAACTTAAGCACCTTGTAGCCATCCAGCCATTGCTCACTGAAACATGGGGCCACCGTTGGCCTGTTTTGTCCATTCATCTCTTCATTTGTTACACAGAGATGTTTACTGAGCATTCCATGCTCATGTGCACAATTAGGCAGGTTGGAGAAGCAAATGGAAACAGATGTTGGCTGTTTCATTTACAAACCCAGCACCCAAAGCAGTTCCTTACACGTAAGAGACCTTCTCAAGTGAATGAAGTGGTTGAACAAATGAAACAGAAAGACTTGGACATGGCACCTACCCTTAATTTTATTGTGGGGGAAATGAACCATATGCACCAACAACTGACATGTGGCAGGGTCGGTTAAGGACCCCAGGGGAGCTGTGTGTAGTGTGATATGAACTTCAGATTAAGGAGAAATACTCCCACCTGATAGGGCCAGAGAAGGCTTCATGGAGGTTGTTCCTTCTACCAGGTTCAAGTGCACCAGTTAAGATGATTATGCTTTCTTCTACTTGTTTATGTTCCCATGCTATGTCCTCATGAAACCTAATTCTAGCTCTCCTCAATCTAAAGTCCCCTTGAAAGAGAAGAGTGGGCAATGAGTCAGTATTCTCCTCCCCGCCCTTACCCTGTGTTGCAGATCAGTGCTCCTCAAATTTTACTCCCTGGAAAGTTTGTTTAAAATGACTCCAGAAATGTTACCTCAGGGAATGTGAGGCTGGCCCCAAGTCTGCATGTTTGCATGTTGCCAGGCATCCCACAGTGATTCCAAGACAGGTGGTCCATGACAGCACATTGAAAAACCCTGCTCAAAGCATCCGGGACACACTCTCCCACTTCATGCCTGAAATGGCCACCTTTGTGCTATTAACCTGGAAAGCTTCCCCTCATTGCTTAAGATCCAATTTGGATTAATCTTTCTCTAACAATCCCTACTCTGACATCTGGACATAGTTAGTTGTTTCCTTCTCTGGGGTCCCATAGATCAGTCATTTCAAAGTGCAGATCATGCCTATTAGTGAATAGGCCAAGGAGTCAATGTTGCTAGTTTAGCACAGCTGAAGAATGCATAACAATCATATTTTTGTGAAAATTATGTTGCAGTTTTATATAAGTGTGTGTGTGCACACACATGTGCATAGGCAGTGTCTTGGGCTGGATTCCCTGAAAGTGATCACAGCATGGATTTAGGTTCATGTGTTTTATTGAGTGACTGTTCATAAAACAAAACAAACAAACAAAAAACAAGCAAAAAACTTTAAGGGGCTTAGGGAAGGAGGCTACAGAAGTGGGGAAAGTGAGCCAAGGAAGGACCTGGGGTAAAGCCTAGCTTTGGCCTGAACCCCAGAGAAGCAGCAAAAAATAAACACACAGCAGAGCTCTCCTCCACTGAGGCTCAAGGGCAGACCCACTGCTCACACACTATCAGACACTGGTTGCAGGTGGGAAACCTTCCAGGTGAGCTGCCTCTCACCAGCCAACAGCAATTCTCAAGAGAAGGAGGCACGTGTGAGTCATAGCAGCCAATAGTCAAGAGCTGGTGGATGAGTGTGCTGGCCTAGTAAAGGGTCCTGGCAGCACACGAGCATCTGCTAAAGCCCACCTCCTGTACACTTGGACCCTTGCTCAAAAATCAGAGAAGAGGGCTATTGAGAGTACTAAATTATAAAGCTTTTTACTTTCTTTCATGGTTTTGCTCTCAACTTGTCAAGAGTGTTTTTTTTTAAATTATCTATTCTATGTCATTCTAAGATAAAAAAAATTTTAAATTATTAAGCATAAATTTTGCCATTCATCTTTGTATCATACAATGGTATTTTTTCCATATTTTTATGGGTGTGTTATTATGTGTTACATAATAGTAGAATTCATTGTTACATATTTGTACATGATGCAATGGCAAGTTCAACTGCAAACAGAGCATTCCAGTCATGTGAAATCACTGAAGTTCTTATTCAGATCTACATTGTCAATTTGTAGTCATGTGTACATATGTGTTTCCTTCTGACGTGTGGAAATGCTCAACTGTCTTTAATTCACTTCTTGGTGCAGGTCCTGGTGGTGTCTTTCCATACTGGTAAGGGAGGAAAAACTGAAAGGAAAAGAAACTATGTGTTTCCCATCTTCTCTTTCCTTCAAGTCACCATTTCAGTGGGAGTAGTTGGTTAGTAAAGGAAAACAACAGGAATAGGAAAAGATATGATGGACTTCCATGGTTGCCATGTTCCTCAGGATGCCTTGCCTTCCTTCTGCATTCAATCAAATTTTGGTCCAGACAGGAAGTGTGGCTTCTTAGAGATGACAGCTATACCACTACTTGGTTGTAGACAGCACACTTACCTTCTCCTTTTATTCTAACCAGGGGAACACAGTGGCACTTTGAGTGTCTGATTATCAGCCTCAACTCAGATCCTATATCAACTAACACTGAAAGATGTAGGTAGATTCCTTTACTCAGTAGACAGTTAAAGTAAATAACCATAGTTCTTTTTGACGAATAAGAGAATCACACTTGGCCGTGGCACTGAAGGCCTTGGTCCTTCCTCATGAGGACCTGGTCTCTCTGTCACTGGTTTCTAGGACCGAAAAGTGGGTCAGATTTAGAAATTTGACAAAAAAAAAAAAAAAAATCATGTCTTTCCTCTAGAGCAGCTGACCTCAGACTTCAGCTAATTCAGATTGCTCACTTTCAGTTATATACATTAAATAGTGTCCATCTATCTTGTTGACTGCTCATCCATCTTGCTCCTAGGAACACAATGTTCTATTAATCATCTCCATGAAAGATTCCTGTGGGTCAGGCCCCTTGTCTTCCATTTCAACCTTGCTGCCCATTATAATAATGATTACCCATCCTGTTTCTGAGATTAAGTGCTGCCATCCAGCCTTTGATAGTCTGGACTCCTGCCATCCATGCTGTTAACAAGTAACTCAGTTTTGTAGTAGTGTGTCTTACCAGTCTACAGAAGAGTAAATACCAGCTTCTCAGTAATGCTGGTTCTCCCCTCACCTTTTCATTCCTCACTGTTTTGGTAAAGCAGCTTTTCCACCACAAACCTAGTTAGCTGGTGGGTTTTCCAGTCTTACATCTTAAATCCCTCCTAGCATGTCTAATAATTTGAGTTCTTTATCTCTCCTTGCATATCCTGCTACAGCTCTTCTAGCATCTCAACTTCACTTATTCTGGGCCATGACCTTTGCAAAGCTTCTAGTAGCTACTCAAGTAGTCTATCTTATCTCCCAGGGCCTTTGACAGGCTGCTAAATCCCAGATTCCATATGATCCAAATCAACAAACTCTCCTTATCCAGTTTCATATTCTGCTTCTCAGGATCCACACTCAGTCGTTCTCTCCCAGGGCTCATGGCCCATGTCAGCCAGGTCCTCCAGCTTTTCTGGTTATAATCCCTCTCAAAGATCCAGCACTTTCCCTCTCCAGTCATGCTGAGACTTGACCCTAATTATTTGGAAAATGGTCTGGAGAGGCAGCACAGGCAGATCCTGAGAAAACATGCATTTTCTTGTAAGGCATGTGCTTGAAGATTCCACATTGTCTACACATGTGGGGGTGAAGGAGTGGGACAACATTTTCAACTTTTCTTAGACTGCTCTCCTGTGGCCTCAGAGAGCTGAGGAGAACCTGAGGTTCAGGGTTCTCATGTGCATCATCCCATGTCTCAGGATTCTGCGACTTCCCTGGGAGCCCGTCCTTGGCCGAGGCAATTTACCTTAAGTTCAATGATTATGTCTAGTACCCATTCTTCAGCTCTTTTGTCCTCTAGCTAGATTAGAGTCTCTTTTAACATGTCCCCAAGAAGATACTCTGATTCTTACATTTTTCCTTTAAATTTTCAGTTGATTGCCCTGGGCTTGTCATTTTCCCTCATCAAAGGCATCCACCCTCTCTGCAATCCTTATAATTACTGAGTCTCCTATATCTTCCAATGCCCAAAATACCATTCAAGTCAATGCTTCCTCTTCCCTCATCCTGTCTCAAGTGACAGTTTTAGCAATTGTACCACTACTTCTTGCCAGGGATCATCAGTATGGGTTCCACACTGGGGTCCTCATTGCCAGCTCAGCAGTAAATTAACTACCTCCAGAATTACATCTTAGGATCTATTTTAGGTCAACTGTCTGTTA
>JAJEJO010000903.1:4147-50338 GCA_020662805.1 Glaucomys volans
TTGATTCCCAAGTATTTTGGTTTTTTTAGGCTACTGTGAATGGGATAGTTTTCCTAATTTCTCTTTCAACTGATTCATCATTGATATATAGGAATGCAATTGATTCATGGGTGTTAATTTTTATCCTGCTACTTTGCTGAATGCATTTATGACTTCTAGAAGTTTTATGGTGGCATTTTCTGAATCTTCTACATATAAGATCATACCATCTGCAAACAGAGAGAGTTTGAGCTCTTCTTTTCCTATTTGTATTCCTTTCTTTCTTTTCTTTAATTACTGTGACTAGAGTTTCAAGGACTATCTTGAAAAGAAATAGTGAAAGGGGGCATCCCTGTCTTATTTCAGTTTTTAGAGGGAATGTTTTTGGTTCATCTCCATTTAGAATGATGTCGGCCTTTGGTTTCATATATATATAGCTTTTAAAATATTGAGGTATGTTCCTCCTATCCCCAGTTTTTTTAGTGTTTTAAACATGAATGGATGCCATATTTTGTCAAATGCTTTCTCTGAATCTGTTGAGATAATCGTGTGATTCTTGTCTCTAAGTCCATTTATGTGGTGAATTATGCTTATTGACTTCCATATGTTGAACCAACCTTGTATCCCTGGGATTAAATCCACTTGATCATGGTGCACTAGCTTCTTAATGTGTTTTCATATGTGTTTTGCCGGTATTTTATTAAGAAATTTTTCATCTATATTCATCAAGAACATTGGTCTGAAGTTTTTTTCCTTAATGTGTCTTTCCTTTTGGTATCAGGGTGATACTAGCTCATAGAATGGGTTTGGAAGGGTTCCCTCCTTTTCAATTTCATGGAATAATTTGAGGAGGATTGATTTTAGTTCTTCTTTGAAGGTTTGGTAGAACTTGGCTGAGGATCCATTCAGTCCTAGGCTATTTTGTTGGTAGACTTTAGATGACATCTTCAATTTCATTACTTACAATTGATCTGTTTACATTTTCTATATCTTCCTTGTTAATTAGGGTAGGTCATTTGTCTCTCTAGATTTGTTGATGTCTTCAAGATTTTCTAATTTCAGAAGATGGAAATATCTCTCATGTTCTTGGATGGGCAGTATGAATATTGTTAAAATGGCAATAATACCAAAAGTTCTATGAAGAGTCAATGCAATTCCTAATACTATTTCAATGTCATTGTTCATATAAATAGAAAAGGCAGTTATGTAATTCATTTGGAAAAACAAGAGGCCCAGAACAGACAAAACAATCCTTAGCAAGAAAAGCAAAGCAGGAGGAATCACAGTACCAGACCTTAAATTATACTACAGAGCTATTATTACAAAAACAGCATGGTATTGGCACCAAAATAGACATGAAGACCCATGGAGTAGAAGACACATAGACAAACCCACATAAATACAGTTATATCATAATAGATGAAGGTACCAAAAACACACTTGAAGAAAAGATAGCCTCTTCAACAAATGGTGCTGGGAAAACTAGAAATCCATATGTGGCAGAATGAAATTGAACTCCTCTCTCTCATTCTGCACAAAACTAAACTCAAAGTGGATCAGGGACCTAGGCAATAGACCAGGGACCCCACACGTACTAGAAGAAAAAGTGTCCACCATGTAGGTTTAGGACCTAAATTCCTCAATGAGACTCCTAAAGTACAAGAAGTAAAAATCAAGAATCAATAAATGGGTTGTAGTCAAACTAAAACACTTCCTTACAGCAAAGGAAAAAATCAAGAATGTGAGGAGAGAGCTTACAGAATGAGATAAATTCTTTGCGTCTGGCACATCAGATAAGGCATTAATTTTCAGGATATGTGAAGAACTCAAAAAGCAAATAACCTAATCAATAAATAGGCAAAGGAACTAAAGAGGCACTTCTCAAAAGAAGAACTATAAATGGTCAACAAATCTATAAAAAAAAGTTCAACATTTCTAGCAATTAGAAAAATGCAAATAAAAACTACAATGAGATTTCACTCCAACTAGAATGACAATTATATAGAATACCAGTAACAATAAATGTTGGCAAGGATGTGGGGAAAGGATACACTCAAACATTACTGGTGGGACTGCAAATTGGTGCACCCGCTCTGGAAAACAGCATGAAGATTCCTCAAAATCTGACCCAGTTATACCACTTCTCCTTATATATTCAAAGAAGTTAAAACCAGCATAGTACAGTGATGCAGCCACAATAATGTTTATTGCAGTTCAATAGCCACTCTGTGGAACCAATGTAAGTGCCTCATCAGCAGATGAATGGATAAAGAAAATGTGGTATATTTACCAATTGGAATATCACTTAGCCACAAAGAAGAATGACTTCATGACATTTGTTAAGTGCTGATAGCTCTGGAAACTATCATGCTAAGTGAAATAAGCCAATCCCAAACAACTGAAGGCTGAATGGGTTTTCTGATATATGGAGCTAACCCACAACAAGGGGGAGGGGAGAATCGAAGTTCGGTGGATTAGACAAAGGGGATTAAAGGGAAGGGAAGGAGGGGGAATAGGAAAGACAGTGGAATGATTCTGATATAACTTTCCTATGTACATATATGAATACACTACAGTGAATCTCACCATCATGTACATCCACAAGAGTGGGATCCTAATTAGGATAAGATACACTCCATGCTTGCATAAATACATCAAAATAGTTTCTACTGTCATATATAACCAAAAAGAATAAATACAAAAAAGAAAAAAAATATGAAACAACTGGTTTCAATTGGACAAAGGGACATAGGACTAAGATCCCTGAGAGACTGGAATTACATGGCACATATATTTCATAGTATTCCTGGCTTTCTACTTGGAGGTACTTTCAAGCCACAGGAAGGCAGAGGCCAAGGAGAGCATGAGTTTTGTTTCACTGAAGAAACACAGAATGGAGAGAGATGGGCTACTAGGTTGGCTGGAGATTATGAAGTGGGATAGACAGAAAGGAGCCCAATAGAGAAAATGCTCCAGAAATTGGCACGGAGGCTCCTTAATTTGTTGGCAAGTTCTAAATGGCATGTTGTGAATGAGATTCTGTAGGGCCTAAAAGAGTTTCTAGGACCTTGGGTCTGAAAGGTAATTTTAGTTGTGCAGTGCTGAGAGAGTTGGAGACCAACTAGGTTGAAATGTCTTTGCTGAGCATCTTCAGTATCAGCTAACACCCAGAAAGACACCCCTCTTAGTCCTAAAATAAAGGCAAATAAAAAGTCTCATCCTCATAAATATTTTAAAATCTCAAAAGAGATAAAGATTATTCACCAGGAGATTAATGCTTAAAACTCAACACTGTCACTGAACACTTCACAAAGAAAGCTGTAGAAACTGACCATGGGAAGGTCAACATTTTGGAATTTGTAGACAAAGTACATATATACATGTGCAAAGACAGAGAAATATTTTATCTTGACAAATGAACACATGGACCTGAAAAGTACAGTATCTAAAATGAAAAAAATAAAAAACAAAAACAAAAACTAACAAATGCTGTTAAACACAACATGTAAACAACAGGGATTAAAAAATGTTAACCAAACCAAAGAACAACAACAACAACAACAAAATAATGGAAGTTGATAGAAGTTCTGGGACCTTTAAAACAATTGGGTGTGGTGGTGCACACCTGTAATCCCAGCGGCTGGGGAGGCTGAGTCAGGAGGATCTTGAGTTCAAAGCCAGCCTCAGCAAAAGCAAGGTGTTAAGCAACTCAGTGAGGCCCTGTCTCTGAATAAAATACAAACTAGGACTGGGGATGTGGCTCAATGGTTAAGTGCCCCTGAGTTCAATCCCTAGTACCCTGCCACCAAAAAATCAACTAAACAACTATGAATTATGTCCCCAAAGTCAAAGAAAGAATGAACACAGGACAGAAAAAAAATTTAAGGAAATGATGGCTAAAACTGGCCAACATCTGGAGAAAAACAACCAGATCCAAGAAAGGCGGCAAAACCCAAGAAAAATGAATATAAATTAACTATAGCTAGTTACATAATACTCAAACAGCTGAAACCTATAAATCAAGGTGCAATATTGAAAGCAGCAAGAAAACAACACATTGTATAGTAGCAATGAAATAAATGATCACTGACTTCTAATCAGAAACAATATAGGCCAGAAGGTAAAAGGGGTGCTGGGGATTGAACCCAGGGTCTTGTGCTTGTGAGGCAAGCACTCTACCAACTGAGCTATATCCCCAGCCCAAGAATATAATCTTTAAAGTGATGAATTAAGAGAAATTGTATAAAAAAATTTACTATCAAGTAAAAGTATTCAATAAAGACAATTATAGAGTAAAAAAAGTAAAAGAATTCATGTTTTTCAGGGTGAAAAGAAATTGATCCCATATGCAAAGGCTGACACACAAGAAAGATCACTAAAAATTATAAATATGTGGGTAAATATAAAAGACTATCTTTTTTCTCTTCTCTTTATTTTTTAAAAAGCATGTGACTATATAAATCAAAAAACTATAACATTTTGTTATGAGGCTTACAATAAAAGCATAATGATTGCACACACATTTAGCATGAAATTATCTTCTGTATCTTATTTGAAGTAATATAAAAAACAGTGATGTACATTGAAAACCAAAAGGATCCACCAAACACACACACACACACTCATACTCGTACACATCCCCCCCAAGAACACAGATCAAGAACTCAATAGAGCAATTATGATGGAATATTAATACATATTTGAATTAAGACAGGACCATTAGGAAGCAGGGAATGAGCTCCACTGAGAAGCAACAAAATATAAACTCCAATGGCACACGGCTAGTGACCTATCTCCTCCAGCCACACCCTGACTACAGTTACCACTTAGTTAATCCTTATCAGCGGGTTAATCCACTGATTAGACTATACCTGTCATAATCTAAGTATTTCACTTCTGAAAATTCTTGCATTTTCTCACACATGAGCATTTGGGACACACTTCATATCTAAAACATAATACCAACCATATTAATAATTATAATGAAATGGAATGAACACTCCAATTAAAAGGCAGACTTGAACAAAAACTTCATAAAGGATGATTAACAAGTGGCCAGTAATCATAAGAAAAGTGCTCAATTCAATTATTCATTAAGAAAATGAAAACAAAAACCATTAGTCACAAATACACATTTATGAGCATAGCTAAAATTTAAAATCTTGAGTGAGATATGGATCAACCAGAAATTTTACACATGGCTAGTGATATGCAAAATTGTGTGACCACTTTGGAAAAGCAATTTCTCACAAATTGAATGTGCATATAGCATTTAACCTAAAAATATCCCAAAGGACAAGAAAATACATGTTCACAGAAATGTACACAGATATTTTAGAAGACTATTTGTTCATAGTAGACAAACAGAGGAAACAACTCATATTTCCATAAAAATGAACATAATCAATTATATTATATTCATACAAAGGTGTATTACTCAGCAAGGGCAAGAAATGAATTTTAGGAAGATGCTTTTGCATGTATTTTTTATAGATGAATAAAGAGGTAGTCAAGAAAGTGTTTTATTTAATTATCACTTATATAAAATTCTGGAAAAAGTAAAATTTCCTGTGGTGAAAAAAAATCAAAACATCATTTGCCCTCTGGTAGGGAGGGAGGTGAGATTTTACATGAAGGTAAACAAGAGAAATTTAAGGAATGATGGACATGTGTCTTAAGAGGGATATAGGTTACACATAGGCTGCATTTGTCACAATTCTGTTAATAATATACTTAGGGTTTGTGCATTTCATGGTATATGATATTGACCTTAAGGAACATTGTAAACAATAAAAATATTCCCACAGTTAGCATCATACTCCATGGTGAAAGACTGAAAGCTTTTTTCCCCCTAAGATCAGGAATAAGGTAAAGATGCCAGTTTTTACCACTTCTATTCAAAATAATACTAGAAGCCCTAGCCAGAAAAATTAGGTAAGAAAAATTAGGTAAGAAAAATTAATAACATTCAAACTGGAAAATAGCAAGCAAAATTATCTCTTTCCACAGATGACATGCTCTTATATATAGAAACCTTTAAAAATTGCACATGCAAAAACCCATTAGATTCCATAAGCTGATTGAACAAAGTTGCAAGATAGAAAATCAGCACACAAAAATTCAATTGCATTTCTTTACATGCATTTTATAACAATGAAAAACTATAGGATAAATTATTAAAAATAATTCTATTTCAAAAGCCTCAAATAAAATACAATACTTAGGAAAAAATTAACCAAGGAGACAAAATACTTCTATGCTAAAAACTATAAAATATTGCTGAACACAATTACAGACACAAACAAATAGGAAATTTTTCCATTTCATGAGTCAGAAGATTTAATATTATTATGATGTCAATAGTGTCCAGATTGAACTACAAATTCAATGCAATACCTATCAAAATCACAATAACATCTTTGCACAGATAGAAAAATCCATTCTAAAATTCATATGGAATCTCAAAGGACCCTGAATAGTCAAAATAATCTTGTAAAAGAAAAAGAAACTTGGAGGTCTCACACTACCTATTTTCAAATCTGAGAATAATGCTACAGTATCAAAATAGGAAGATACTGGGCATGAAGACAGACATATAGATCCACAGAATAGACTAGAAAGTTTAGAAACAAGTCCTAACATTTATGGTTAAATGTTTTTTTGACAGAGGTACCATGATCATTCAATGGTCAAAGGATAGTCTTCAACAAATGATGCTGAGAAAACTATACTTTCATGTGTAAAAGAAAGTTTAAGTGTGCTATGGTCTTATTGTTAGGTGTCCTCATTAAATTCATATGTTGGAAATTAATCCCAATATTATAGTATTAAAAGATAGGTCCTTCAGTAAGTGGTTAGGTTGTGAGGATTTTGTCATTGAGAATGGGATTCATGCCCACAAAAATGTGGCTTGAGGGAGTTCCTTGCCCCTCTCTTACCTTAATTGAAGCTGAGAATGATCCCTTACCAGACAAATGAATCTGCTGGTGACTACACTTTGAACTTTCTAGCCCCCAGAACTGTGAGAAGTAAATACCTGGTATCTATAAATTACCCAGTCTAAGGTATTTTGCTGTAGCAGCAGGAATGAACTATGACAGACACTTTTATTACCAAATAGAAAAATTAAATTTAAATGGATCAAAGACCTACACATAAGAACTAAAGCTAAAAATTCCTAGAAGATTAAAAAAAAGAAAAAAACTTCATTACATCATATATGGCTATGACTTTTTGGATACAACACTAAAAACACAGGCAACAAAAGAAAGAAAAATAGATGTTGGACTTTTATCAACATTTAAAATATTTGTATATCAGAGGATGCTAAAAATAATGTGAAAATATAACCCAAGGAATGGGAGAAAATATTTGCAAATGATTTCTCTGTAAGGGACTGCAAGCTAAAATACCATATATGAAGAACTCCCACAGCTCAACAACAGCAAAACAAGAAATCCAATTAAAAATGAATTGAATAGACATTTCTCTAAAGAAGATACACCAATGGCCCTTACATATATGAGCTAATGATCAACATTACTAATCATTCAGTGTGTAAATCAAAACACAATAAGATACGATTTCATACCTATCAGAATGGTTATTATTTTAAAAAACACAATGACAAGTGTTGATAAAGATTTGAAGTTGAAATTAGAATCTTTGGGTATTACTAGGGAATCTAAAATGATGTAGCCACTGTGGAAAATAGTATAATGTTTCCTCAAAAATTAAAGCATAAGAATAGCTATGTGATCCAGTAATTTGACTTCTCGGTAATATATTCAAAAAGTAATGAAAATAGAGACTTAAGTATAGTCTCTATTTTCTACCTGTATTTATAGTACAGGTATTTGCACACTCATGTTCAGAGCAGCATTATTCACAGCAGCCAGAAGATAGGAGTAACTGAAGTATTCATTGACAGATGAGTGGAAAAATAAAATGCAATATGTATATGTGCAATGAAATGTTATATGTCTTTCAAATGGAAGGGAACTCTGACACATGCTATAACATGGACTGAGCCTGAAGACATACACTAAATAAAATAAGTCAGTCACAGAAGGACAAATACTATATGGTTCCACTTACATGAAGTACCTAGAGATACCAATGCATAGAGAAAAACAGTAGAATAGTGGATGACATGGCCTGAGGGGAGGATAAAATTGAAAGTTACTACTTTATGGATTTAGAGCTTCAATTGGAGAAAATCCTAGAGATGGCTGAAGCTGATGCTTGCACAATAAAGTGATTCTATATGATACCACTGAAAATGGCAAAATGGTGAATTCTGTTACGTATATTTTACTACGCAAAATTTAAAATATTTTTTAAAAGTGTCTAATAAATGGAGAAATTTACTATACCCATTGATTTTTTTCTGATGGTAAGTGTTAAGTTATAGATATGGTTTTACCAGACTGACTGAAATGAACATGCTTGCATCATAAGAAAGAAGAAACAGAGTTTCTCCAGCCCAGAGAAGAATTGGCATTTCAGATCAGAGATTACAAATAAAACTATAAACCAATAACTTTAACTGGAAAAAAAATCAAATGTATTATGTCAGTCTGCTTTTCCTTGCTAAGCAAAATACCTGAGGTAACCAAATTAAAGAAAGATTTCTTTTGGCTAATTGTTTTTGGTATGTCAGTTCACAGTCAGTCTGCTGGACTCCAATGATTCTTGGCGTAGTGAGACAGGATATCACGGTGGAAGGGTATGGCAGAGCAAAACTGCTGTTGGAAAGAAAGGAAAGAGACAGAGAGGGAGAGACGGAGAAGGAGAGAGGGAAAGGGGCCAGCTGGGGTATGTGTGTTGTGTGTGCACGCAAGCACATGCATGTGCATGTTTAGGAGTTTTAATAGTATAAAGATTGTCCAAAGGTATAAGATTATATAAGATCACGAAACAATGACAGAAGAGGGAAAGAAGAAAGAAAGGGGAAGGAGGGGAGAGAAGGAGGGGGAAAGGGGTGGGGAGGAAGAAAGAGAGACTGAAAATTAAAACAAAATATGAAAAAGCATCTTTCAAAGTTGCAAACCTGCCATAAGGAGACACCGGGTTTTTGATTAAAGAAAAAAAACTTTAGGGTAAATCATAGCTAAAATGAAGGTTGTACACAAAATTCCCTGAACAGTTAGGAAACACAGAGATGTAACAAGAAAAAAAAAATTGTACTTTCAGAATATGGTGCTATAATTTTAAGGAATTCTTAGAAAATCTCAAATTGGCTGTCATCCCAAGATTTATAGAATTTCAGTTTATATCATTTCAGCAGATATTTTTGGTGTGTCTATGAAATAAAAGGCAGAAAAATGTGCTGAGCAGTCAGTACACCTAGGACATTGACTCATCTGCAAAAGAAATGGGGGATCCCCAGATGTCAACTGTTTAGGTTGTGTGTGAAAAGTGACTAGCAGTGTTTAAGGGAGGTTGTGTCCCTTTTAATTCAGTCTGAATGAAACCCAACTGTTTTTGAAGAGATGGTCTCAACTGAAAAAGGTTCCTGTGACTAGACTCTGGTCTCTACCATGGTCTTTGTTTAGGCTTTATGAGTACACAAAATATTTACTTATGTGGCTTCCAGGAGCCCCATATTTGATTATTTTTCAGCAGAATAAAGAAAATCTTTTCTAACCAGAATTCTGAATCTGATTATCATTGGTCTCCACTAAATCATATGCAATAATCTGTGAAGCAATAATCATCCCTGAGTCAAGGGTGAGAAAGCATGGAGTGTCCAGATCAACTTGACTAAATTTCACATCTGAATGAGCTAACAATAGTGGCACACAATATATATTCACATGTCCATGTGTGTATGTGTGATATATGTATATATATTATACTTGCAGAGCTTTATGCATATGTGTGTATGTACCTTTTTCAGTAGAAACAATTAAATATCAGGAAAGGAACAAAATTTGAGCCTATCCCTTAAGAATTTAAGTAAATGAAAACAGGAGGAAGGAAAAAGGCATTCTAGGTTGACTAAATTATAAAGCAAAACAACAGAGGCAAAAGGATTTAATAGATGTTCAAAAATGGGGCAAATTGACTAGGAGATTAATGCACACGCTGAGAACTCTTGTGAAAGGACAATATGCAGTCTAGAATGGCAGGGGAGAGAGTTGTATCATTCATTAATGTGGTTTCCTTGACATTCAGGGAATAAGTAACATGATGTATTTTTTAGAAAGAATATGCAACCAATCATGAAATATCCAATTAATAGAGGCTTATGTCATAGAGCATTTGTTTACTTAAGGAGAGTCCACAGCTAGGCAGTTTGAACACCTTAAACTCTGGACATCCTTCCACTCCACCACTTTCAATACGTTGACATTTGTCTATGACTTCATATTCTCCATACAGCAGCAAAATAAATTCCTTTTCATGCAGCTTTCTCAGTGAGGAAAATACGTATATGCCCTTTGGTATTTTAGGGTGATTGGTTCAGCATCCCTGAAGACACTAAAGTTCCCTGAATGCTCAAGTCCCTTATATGAAATGGTTCCATATTTGCGTATAACCAACACAACTCCCCATATACTTTAAATCATTTCTAAACTACTTAAACACCTATAAAATGTAAAGGCTAAGTAAATAGTTGTTAGATTCTATTGTTTATGGAAGAATCTTGAGGAAAATGTTTTTACGTTTGCAGTATAGATACAATGTTTAACATTTTTTGAATGTGTTTTATCCATGCTTGTTTGGATCGGTGGTTGCAGAACCTATGTATATGGAAGGCCAACTATATTACAAAAATTCCTGGCATAAATTTGTTCAATATATTGGGGCCCAATGTGGCAAGCAGGTATAGATGGTCACTATTCAACCTCACCAATCGTGATTTAGACTACACTCAATCATAGTATCAGCAAAGGCAAAGATGTAATGGCCACTGGCTAAACAACCAAGGGAACACTCCATATGCTCAGAGGTCCAAAATTATTCTGAAAGCTGTGTGCATGAAGGATGGGGGGATGAATTGCATGGAGTAGTGATGGAAAACACATGGAATCAGAGCATCAACCAGAGCATTGGCAGGGAGAGGCTGTTTAACATTTGTGTAAGTACGACCTTGGAGTACATGAACCACTATTAAATGTGAAGTTATAAAAAAGACAGAAAGAAAGGGAGATCCTACTCGTTTTTTACTCTGGAACTACCAGATTGTTTAATTGCTTTAATTTTCTTGTATCCTCAGGAGACCACTTATAATTGTTTAATGTGCTTTCCAATTTAATTTCCACTGAATACTTTTAACCTCTTTCTTATACTCTTCACCAATGCTTTGACTTCTCTGGCAAGGGCAGTGTAAAAGCAGTCTTGTTCCATCCTCTGCTTGTTAAAATTTTTCACTTCCACCAGCTGAATCCAACATGCAGTGTTTGGCATTTTGCTCCTTTAGTTATTCTTTTCTGCTTGAGTTTTAAATTCTTCCTTTACAAGAAATTAATACCAGTTGGGCAACATGGAAATTTAAAACAGAAAACAATTTGATGAGGACAAAAACACTGTCATAAATAATATTAATATCCTTGCATGAGTATGAGTCACTAGCAAGAAAAACACAATGATAATAAATACTCTGGCACATTTAGCTTCCTTCTGTCACAATAGAAAACAAAAACAAATCTATGATCATGGGATCATGGGTATGTCTGGATGTCACCTCTCTGTTGGAATCCATAAAGTTGTAATATTCAAAACATCACTCAAATAGGACACATGGGGTATTTCAGTTGAATGGGAACAAGCCTCTGGAACATTTCTAACTCATTGCAACAATAATCTGGCCCACTTGTCCACACTGCAGCACAATTCCCTTTACTTTGCAAACAGTTTTACACATGCTCAGGTACACATTCCTGGAACTATTAATATCTTTGATCAAAACATCTTTCGTGGAAGTGACCATAGTTCACCATTATGTTTATTGAACATGTAATTTGTAGACACAAACCAAAGCCAGCATTTTAACGTGTGGCAAAATAGTTTTAAATGATCAAAGAGTCATGGCTAAAACATCCAGTGCTAGCAGTCACATGACCATAAATCATATCACACATTTCTCAGTCAATAATATTAAAATATAAAGTGTTGACATTTTTCTTAAATTGAAACCTATTTTTTTTTAATTAAAAACTTTCTTCTTAATGGCATGACAAATGAAGCCTACCGATGTCTTTCTAGCTACTCAGAACGTGAACTTCAAGAGAAGGCAAAGAATTCTCAGTAGGAAATTCAGCTCCCTTATTCTTTATGTAATGTGGTCCTGCTTAAAAATATAGAAACAATACAATGAATCCTCTCTTTTGGTTTTGTTTTTAATTTCTGAGAATAGGGAACTACACACTGAAAATGTTTATAACAAACATGAACTAATTTTAATTATAAATACTCTCACAAAGATGAACTTACTATCATTTCCTTTACTATATTATCTTAAGTATCCGTATTAGTCAATATTTATATAAATTTATTTTATTTAACAAATTGAAAATATACTATGTTCCAAGAATCTACATTGATAAATTTTTCTAGCAACAAATTGTAAAAGAAAATGTAGGGTAAAATTTGCTTTATTCAGTCACTTGCAGTTATATCTTGGATTGTAATATTTGTTTTTTGAAACATCAATATGAAGGTCTAATACAGAGCTTGGTGTGTTTTTGTCAACCAATTGGCAAACAAATATTGGTAAAGTTACTCTTTTCTCAGTATCAAGTAAAATATCAACAAATTGAGGAAATTGTTACCTGCTCCAAATATTTTGGAGTGTCGACACTGTTTTCTTCTAGTAGTTGCAAAGTTTTTTCTTTTTTTCTAATTCTTGGGTCTTTAAATCCACTTTGAGTTGACTTTTGTTGAGGGTGAGAGGTAGGGATCTAGTTTTATTCTTCTACATATGAATATCTAATTTCTCTAGCTCCATTTTTTAAAAAAGGTTCTTTTCTCCAACATATGCTTTTGGCATTTTTGTCAAGTATCAGATGACTTTATCTGTTTGTGTTTGTCTCTGTGTCTTTTGTTTTCCTCCATTGGTCTTCATGACTGTTTTGATGCCAATACCATGCTGTTTTTGTTACTATAGCTTTGTAGTATAATTTGAGATCAATTATTGTTATACCTCCAGAATATCTCTTCCTTCTCAGTGTTTCTTTGGCTATTTTGGGTCTTTGATTCTTCCAAACAAACTTAGGACTATTTTCTTTAGTTCTGTGAAGAATGTCATTGGTATTTTGCATTGAATGTGTATAGTACCTTTGCTAATTGGCCATTTTGACAATATAAAATTTGCCTATCCAAGAACATGGAACGTCTTTCCATCTTCTAAGGTCTTCTTAAGTTTCCTGAAATAAAACCAAGAATCAATAAATGGGATGGAATCAAATTAATAAGCTTCTGCAAAGCAAAAAAACTAGAGCATAGAGAAAGAGCCGACAGAATTGGAAAAAATATTTGTCAGCTGATCCTCTGATGGGGGATTAATATTCAGAATATATAAAGAACTCAAAAGACTTAACACCAAAAAACCCAAAACCAAAGCACAACCCCAAATAACCCAATCAATAAATGGGCAAAAGAACTGAACCAATATTTCTCAAAAGAAGAATTAAAAACAGCCAATAAATATATGAAAAAAAGTTCAACATCTCTAGCAATCAAGGAAATGCAAATGAAAATTACACTGAGATTTCATTTTACACAAATTATAATGGCAATCATCAAGAACACAAATAATAGTAAATGCTGGTGAGAATGTAGGGGAAAGGTACACTTACACATTGTGGGTGAGACTGAAAATTAAAGAGCCTACACAATGGGAGAAAATCTTTACTGCATGCACCTTAGAGCATTAATCTCCAGGATACAGAAAGAACTCAAAAAACTTAACACCAAAACAAAAACAAATAACCCATTCAATAAATGGGCTAATGAACTGAACAGACACTTCCCAGAAAAAGACATACAATCAATCAACAAACGTATGAAAAAATGCTCAACATCTTTAGCAATTAGAGAAATGCAAATCAAAACTAAGATTTTTATCTCATCCCAGTCAGAATGGCAGTTATCAAGAATACAAACAACAATAAATGTTGGTGAGAATATGAGGAAAAAGGTACACTCATACATTGCTGGTAGGATTGCAAATTGGTACAACCGCTATGGAAAGTGGTGTGGAGATTCCTCAGAAAACTTGGAATGGAACCATCATTTGACCCAGTTATCCTACTTCTCAGTTTATACCCACAGGACTTAAAATCAGCATATTACAGTCATGCAGCCACATCAATGTTTATAGCAACTCAATTCACAATAGCTAAAGTATGGAATTAACTTAGATGACCTTCAATAGATGAATGGATTAAAAATGTGATATATATATGATATATATCACATAAATGTGATATACATATCATGATATATATATGTGTGTATATATATATATATATGATGGAATATTACTGAGCCTTAAAGAAGAATGAAATGATGGCATCTGCTGGTAAATGGATGGAGGTGGAGAACATTATGCTAAGTGAAATAAGCCAATCCCAAAAAAACAAACATCAAATGTTCTCTCTGATGTGTGGATGCTAATTCACAAAGGGGGTGGCTAGGGAAGAATAGAGTTACTTTAGATTAGAGGGAGTGAAGGGAGGGAAGAGGGTATGGGGATAAGAAGCACCGCAGAATGAATCAGACATTATTTCCACCTGTACATATGTAACTATATGACTGGTGGTATCATACATCCTGCATAACCAGAAGAATGAGAAATTATACTCATTATATATGATGTATCAAAGTGCATTCTTTGTACAACTAATTAAAACAAAGATAATTTTTTAAAAAGGCTAAAAATTAGTGCAGCTTCTTTGGAAAGCAGTACGGAGATTTTTCAAAAGACTATGAATGAATCTGCCACATGACCCAAGTATCCCTTTCTTTGGTCTTTGCCTAAAATAACTAAAATCAGCTTGCTATAATGACACAGACAAATAAATGTTTATAGAAGTGCAATTCACAATATGAAGTTATGAAATCTGCTCAGGTGTCCATCAAAAGAGAAACAGACAAAGAAAATATGGCATATATACACAATGGAGTTCTACTCAGCCATAAAGAAGAATGAAACTAGGGCATTTGCTGGTAAGTGAATAGATCTGGGGAACATTGACTGAGTGAAATAATCCAGACTCAGAATATCAAGGGTTGAAAAATTTCTCTCACATGTGGAAGCTAGAGCAAAATTAGTAAAAATTGAAAAAGGCATTCTATGAAAATAGAGTGAGATCTGTGAAGCAGAGGAAGAGAATAGAGGCAGAGGGAGGAAAAGAAAAGGGAGGAACTGCAGAAGGAAATGGACCAAATTATGGTATGCATATATCACGTGTACATGATATATAAATATATCACAGTGAATCTTACCTTTATGTATATTTATGAAGCACCAATTTAAAAAACTATAAATAAATAGAAGAAAGACCAGTAAAGTAGAGGAAGAGGAATAGGGTGAGGGAAGAGGAAAGGGAAAGAGATAGTCCTGGGGAATAATATCTAGAAAATTATATTTCATGTACCCCATTATTATGTATAACTGTAATGTGCTAATAAAAACATTAAAAACTATTTAATTTGAAATAATCATCTTGATGTTCCTATAAAATTGATGTTTTAAAGTCAGTGTACTATATTGGCATAAGCATAGAGTTTGAAGACCCATATTTTGTTGGAATTTGACTTCATCTTTTATATATAGTTCTTGCACCAGTAACTAATCTTTTATAAATTTCAGTTTTTCTATCAGTAAATGAGTATACAAATTTACCACCTCATTGAGTCCTTGTGGTGATAGAATGAGTTAATACATGTTGTGCATAATAAGCAACTGTTAAATATTATTATTGCTTTAAGGTGAAAAGAATACACAAAACTTGGCATAATATGGAAATTAAAATATTTTAGAGGGAGATCTAAGATGGCGGACTAGAGGAAGGCTGCATTCCTACTTGCTCCGTGGATTCCTACTTGCTCGGGATTCAAACAGCAGGAATATGACTCTCAACGAGATTTTATATTCAAGGCACATATAAGGGGTCCCCAGTCGCCGCTCCGGAGCCAACTCTGCTGGGCTGGGCTCGGCCCCGCTGCAGGCAGCTGCCATCCGGGAGCGCCGGGCCCGGCAGCTGCTTCGGAGCCGCCGACCTGGGTCTGCGCCAGCCAACGGGTGAGTGCGGGTCCCCAGCAGCGCTTTGGAGTCGCTGGCCGCGGCTCCGACACCGGCCGGCGGCCTTCCCAGGCGGAGACAGAGCATCTCGGGTTACCTGGGACATCCAGCAGCGGGGAGTTGGAGCTAATCCACTAATCCACGCCATTTTGGCGGCTTAACTGGCGGAGAAGTTCCGTTTCCAGCTTCCTTTGGCCTCCAGCTGCTCCTGGAGAGGTCTGCCCAGAGCCCCTGGGATCTCTGACTCCGGAGGGGAGTTGGAACTGCTCTGAGTTTGGCGGCTTCCCTGGCAGAGGGGTCCATTTCCAGCTTCCTGGGGCTGCCAGCTGTGCCTGGAGTGGTCCAGCGGGGAGCTTAGGGCCTTTGGCGCCAGATTACAGGGTCCCCAGGAGAGAGCAACCACCTGCCACTGCCTGAACCCCCAGCTAGGAGTTCAGGTCAGCCTGGGCTCTCAAGCCCAGTGTCTCCATCACTGAGCACAGTTCTGTGACACCACCCCAACTTGAACTAGTGTCCAGGCCCACACCCAGGCCCGGAGTCTACCCTCTTGCTGTATCTAATTGTCTATTAACACCAGGCTGCCTCTGCCCAGAAGCATTGATCATTCCCAACCTGGAGGTAGTGGGACAGCACCTTTCTTGGGTCACCGCTTGATCAAACACCCCTCAAACAACAGAGGGGAAGATACACGATCACCATGAGAAAACACGGGAAGAAAGTGTCCCAATTAAACCTAGATGACATATCAAGAGAACCCAAAGACAGCATGGTAGAAGGAATGACAGAAATGGAGTTCAGAATGTTCATAATTAAAGTGATCCGAGAAGAGAATGATGTGACGAGAGAGCAGATTCAGGCTATGAATAATCAGCTAATAGAGCAATTGCAGGAAGCAAAAAATTACTTCAATAAAGAGATAGAAATTCTGAGGAAAAAACAAACAGAAATTATTGAAGGAAACAAGGAAATGAAGGAAACTATCAACCAAGTTAAAAACTCAATAGAAAGCATAATTAACAGAATAGATCACTTGGAAGACAGAACCTCAGACAATGAAGACAAAATATTTGATCTTGAAAACAAAGTCGAACAAACAGAGAAGATGGTTAGGAATCATGAACGAACCCTCCAAGAAATATGGGACATCATGAAAAGACCAAATTTAAGAGTAATCGGGATTGAGGAAGGCGTAGAGATACAAACCAAGGGTATGAATAACCTATTCAAGGAAATATTATCAGAAAATTTCCCTAATATGATGAATGAGATGGAAAATCAATTACAAGAAGCTTACAGGACACCAAACGCACAGAATTTCAACAGATCCACACCAAGGCACATTATAATGAAAATACCTAACATACAAAACAAAGATAGAATTTTAAAGGCTGCGAGAGAAAAGCAGCAGATTACCTACAGGGGGAAACCAATACGGATACCAGCAGATTTCTCAGCCCAGACCCTAAAAGCAAGAAGGGCCTGGAACAACATATTTCAAGCTCTGAAAGAAAACGGATGCCAACCAAGAATCTTATACCCAGCAAAACTTACCTTCAGATTTGATGATGAAATAAAATCCTTCCATGATAAACAAAAGCTTAAAGAATTCACAAAGAGAAAGCCTGCCCTACAGAACATTCTCAACAAAATATTCGAAGAGGAAGAAACGAAAAATAACAATCTCAGTCATCATGGGGAGGAACTACCCTAAAGAAAGAGTCCATCAAAGGAGAAACAAAGTTAAGCTAAAAACCCTAAAAAAGCTAAAATGACAGGAAATACAAGTCATATCTCAATAATAACCCTGAATGTAAATGGCCTAAACTCATCAATCAAAAGACATAGACTGGCAGACTGGATTAAAAAGAAAGACCCAACAATATGCTGCCTACAAGAGACTCATCTCATAGAAAAACATGCCCACAGACTAAAGGTGAAAGGTTGGGAAAAAGCATACCATGCACACGGACTGAGTAAAAAAGCTGGGGTTTCCATTCTCATTTCAGACAAAGCAGACTTCAAACCAAAGACAGTCAGAAGGGATAAAGAAGGACATTTCATATTGCTTAAAGGTAGCATAAATCAACAGGACATAACAATCATAAATATTTATGCACCAAACAATGGCGCATCCATGTATGTCAATCAGATCCTTCTCAATTTCAGGAATCAAATAGACCAAAACACAATAATACTCGGAGACTTTAACACTCCTCTCTCACCGTTGGACAGATCTTCCAAACAAAAATTGAATAAAGAAACTATAGGACTCAATGACACAATCGCTAATTTGGACTTAACGGACATATATAGAATATTCCATCCATCAAAAAGCGAATACACTTTCTTCTCAGCAGCTCATGGGTCCTTCTCTAAAATAGACCATATGTTATGCCACAAAGCTACTCTTAACAAATACAAAAACATAGAGATAATACCTTGTATACTATCAGATCATAATGGCATGAAATTAGACATCAATGAGAAAGTTAGAAACAGAAACTACTCCAAGACCTGGAGATTAAATAACATGCTATTGAATGATACATGGATAACAGAAGACATTAGGGGGGAAATTAAAAGATTCTTAGAGGTCAACGAGAATAAAGATACAACATATCGAAATCTCTGGGATACTATGAAAGCAGTGCTAAGAGGAAAGTTCATTGCAGAGAGTGCATTTAATAAAAGAATGAAAAGTCAACAAATCAATGACCTCACATTACAGCTCAAAGCCCTAGAAAAAGAGGAACAGATCATCACCAAAAGTAGTAGAAGACAGGAAATAATCAAAATCAGAGCTGAAATCAACGAAATTGAAACAAAAGAAACAATTCAAAAAATTGACGAAACAAAAAGTTGGTTCTTTGAAAAAATAAACAAAATTGACAAACCCTTAGCCACGCTAACAAAGAGAAGGAGAGAGAAACTCCAAATTACTAAAATCCGTGATGGAAATGGAAATATTACAACAGACACAACTGAAATACAAAACATAATAAGAAGCTACTTTGAAAATTTATACTCCAACAAAATAGAAAACCTGGAAGACATCAACAGGTTCCTAGAGGCATATGAGCCACCCAAACTGAATCTGGAGGACATACACAACTTAAATAGATCAATTTCAAGCAATGAAATAGAGGAAGTCATCAAAAGCCTACCAACAAAGAAAAGTCCGGGACCAGATGGATTCACAGCCGAGTTCTACAAGACCTTCAAAGAAGAGCTTATTCCAATACTCCTCAAAGTATTTCATGAAATAGAGGAGGAGGGAACCCTTCCAAACTCATTCTATGAAGCTAATATCACCCTGATACCAAAACCAGAGAAGGACACATCAAGGAAAGAAAATTTCAGACCCATATCTCTAATGAACATTGATGCAAAAATTCTTAACAAAATTTTAGCGAATCGCATACAAAAATATATTAAAAAGATAGTGCACCATGATCAAGTGGGTTTCATCCCAGGGATGCAAGGTTGGTTCAACATCCGGAAATCAATCAATGTAATTCACCACATCAACAGACTTAAGGTCAAGAACCACATGACTATTTCAATAGACGCAGAGAAAGCATTTGATAAAATACAGCATCCCTTCATGCTCAAAACACTAGAAAAAATAGGGATAGTGGGGACATTCCTTAACATTGTAAAGGCTATTTATGCCAAGCCTACAGCTAACATCATTCTAAATGGAGAAAAATTGAAAGCATTCCCCTTGAGAACTGGAACAAGACAGGGATGCCCTCTTTCACCACTACTATTCAACATCGTTCTTGAAACTCTAGCCAGAGCAATTAGACAGACCAAAGAAATTAGAGGAATACGAATAGGAAAAGAAGAGATCAAACTATCCCTATTTGCTGATGACATGATTCTCTATCTAGAAGATCCTAAGAATTCCACCAGAAAACTACTGGAACTCATTAATGAATTTAGCAATGTAGCAGGATATAAAATTAATGCTCATAAATCTAATGCATTTTTATTCTTAAGTGATGCATCCTCTGAGAGAGAAATTAGGAAAACTACCCCATTCACACTAACCTCAAAAAAAATAAAATACTTGGGAATCAATCTAACAAAAGATGTGAAAGACCTCTACACTGAGAACTACAGAACACTAAAGAAAGAAGTTAAAGAGCATCTGAGAAGATGGAAAGATCTCCCATGTTCTTGGATAGGCAGAATTAATATTGTCAAAATGGCCATACTTCCAAAAATGCTATACAAATTTAATGCAATTCCAATTAAAATCCCAATGATGGACCTCATGGAAATAGAGCAAGCAATCATGAAATTCATTTGGAGGAATAAGAGACCCAGAATTGCTAAAGCTATCCTTAGCAAGAAGAGCGAAGCAGGGGGTTTCACAATACCAGACCTCCAACTATACTACAGAGCAATAGTAACAAAAACAGCATGGTATTGGTACCAAAATAGACAGGTAGATCAATGGTACAGAATAGAGGACACAGAGACAAACCCAAATAAGTACAGGTATCTCATACTTGACAAAGGAGGCAAAAACATGCAATGGAGAAAAGACAGCCTCTTCAACAAATGGTGCTGGGAAAACTGGAAATCCATATGCAGCAAAATGAAACTAAACCCATATCTCTCACCCTGTACAAAACTCAACTCAAAGTGGATCAAGGACCTAGAAATCAGGCCAGAGACTCTGCACCTAATAGAAGAGAAAATAGGTCCAAATCTTCATCATGTTGGCCTAGGACCAGATTTCCTTAACATGACTCCCAAAGCGCAAGAAATAAAAGCACGAATCAATGATTGGGATAGAGTGAAACTAAAAAGCTTCTTCTCAGCAAAGGAAACAATCAGCAATGTGAAGAGAGAGCCTTCAGAGTGGGAGAAAATCTTTGCCACACACACTTCGGACAGAGCACTAATCTCCAGAATCTACCAAGTACTCAAAAATCTTTACACCACGAACACCAATAACCCAATCAATAAATGGGCCAAGGAAATGAACAGACACTTTACAGAGGAAGATCTACAAGCAATCAACAGATTTATGAAAAAATGTTCAACATCACTCGTTATAAGAGAAATGCAAATCAAAACCACCTTAAGATTTCATCTTACCCCAATTAGAATGTCTTTTATCAAGAACACAGGCAACAACAGGTGTTGGCGAGGATGTGGGGAAAAGGGTACACTCATACATTGCTGGTGGGAGTGCAAGTTGGTGCAGCCACTCTGGAAAGCAGTGTGGAGATTCCTTAGAAAACTTGGAATGGATCCACCATTTGACCCTGCTATCCCACTCCTTGGCTTATACCCAAAGGACTTAAAATCAGATTGCCTCAGTGATGCAGCCACATCAATGTTCATAGCTGCTCAATTCACAATAGCTAGATTATGGAATCAACCTAGATGCCCTTCAGTGGATGAATGGATAAAGAAACTGTGGTATATATACACAATGGAATATTACTCAGCTATAAGGAAGAATAAAATTATGACATTTGTAGGTAAATGGATGATGTTGGAAACTGTTATGCTAAGTGAGATCAGCCAATCTCATAAATCCAAAAGCCGAATGGTCTCTCTGATAAATGAATGATGATGCATAATGTTGGGGGGAAAGATGGCAAGAATGGAGGAAAGATAGCTAGCATAGAGGGAAGGGAGGGGTGGGGGTGGGGGGGGGGTAAAATTAATAACAGAGTGTGTGACAGATACCATTGCCCTGTGTAAATGCATGAACGCACAGATGGTGTGACTCTACTTTGTGTACAACCAGTGAAACAATAGCTGTACTCCATTTGTGTTCAATAAAAAAAAAATAAATTAAAAAAAATATTTTAGATAAAAAGGAATAGCTTACATCTAAATACAAGTGCCCAAACTAAATATCCAACATTTACTGTAGGTTAAAGAGTACTTTTGTCTGGTTTCCCATGTTGACAGAGTACTCATTCTGCAAGCTTATGTAATGAAAATAGCTGAAAAAAAAAAAAAAAAAAAAAAACTCAGAAAAAAACTGCTTACCAAGCAAAACTATGTGGACAAATACAGTAATTTTTCCAGGACACACTGCACCTAAGAACTAAACATCACTGAAGTTTTATGTATTGTACACATCCAAAGTCATTTACTGATTGAAACCATTTCCCAGTAGAATCACAAACCCTTCATTGCAACAAATACAAAGTAAAATATCAGATCAATGAAAGGTGTGTGTCTTTCAAAACTCACAGTAAAAGATGAAGGACTCTGACTACTGGACTTGAATGTCAGGAAGAAAGCAAAGACCTCCAGTCTGGACCACAGGAAGAGTGAACAATGACACAAAGAAAAACAAATGTATCATATGAAATATTGTCTTCTTAGTTAAAAAAAAAAACAAAAACAAATTCTGGTTTGGAAAACAAAAATAAATAAATAGGATGGCAACCTTAATCAAATCAGAGTATTTTTCAGAAGAAGTTATCAGTGTTTTATACTCAGTTCAACAGTTTGTGTGTGTGTGTGTGTGTGTGTGTGTGTTTCTACCCATTTTCTCATTTTCTTTAACAAGAAGTGACTTGGATGCTAAGGACTGGATTAATCTCTCTTTTTCTCTCTCTTTCCCCCTCCCTCCTTCCATATTATTTTATATTCCAGAAAATAAGCATTAACCTCAAATCTTTAGTCAAAACACTGAAGTGAGGAATATAAAATATGTTAATTTTTTTCAACACGTCTAAGGGCATCACACAGATGATGCACCAAGGAGCACACCTCTATTCACACTGTTTACTCATTCAATAGATATTTACTGTGCAAAAAAAAAAAAAAAAAACAAACAGAAAAACATAGAAGCCTTGGGAAACTGATGAATAGAACTGATGACTACTCACAAAGAATTTATCGTCTTGCCTTTTGTTAAACAGAGGCCCCTTTCTCACATTTTGAAATTTTGGGGCATTTTGAAGCCCAAGAAGTTCTTTATTAGGATGAAACAAATGTTTTCTGGCAATTTATAAAAAGTAGTTAATTTAAAAAACCTGTGCTTTTTTCTTGGGCAAAGAGACTGAGAAACCAATTCAGTTATGGCTTTCTTTGTGGTCCTCTGAAGCTCCCAGAATCATCCTCTTGTTTCTCATTCTATTTTGGCAATAGTTGTTTTTTAAAACTCCTGCCTCAGCATCTCTACTCCAAATTGACTCCATTTTAAAAATGTTACTGTCTCAATGGCTCAAGATTCACTTTGTACACTTTTCCTTTGAACAAATTCTTAGAATTCAAAGGGTCAGTGATACTGTACTAAATTACTACCCTGGTGTCTGTTTGTGCTGATAAGACATAATACTTCCTAGAAACTTAACTTTTGTCAATTTAAAAATCCAGTATTTATTTATCTGAAGACCTACAGTTATCAATTTAAAATAATTAGTTGAGTGAGCACCCTCAGATATATAAATATTAGCTAATTCATCCTTTACACATAAAGAATAACAAATATTTCAGTAGAATGGTATCTACTTTACACAGAATGTGAGCAAACATGAAGTTATTATAGCAACCGATAAGCAGGATTTCACTGGTAAGAAAGATTATTTTAATTGTCCAGATTTATTTAGAGATGGCTTTGAAATCATTTAAAAATCATGAAATATGCAAGTCCTAGGCTAGTCCAGCTGCTTAATTTCCCAGGATTATTTATAAATCACTTTTGTTCAATATGTAAAATTACCTTCCCTGCTAAATTTGAATTACCAGACACTTCCAAAATATTTTTGAAACTAGCAACTGTTTTCTCACTTGGCACTGGCATATCTTCAAGAACTTATTTAACACTTGTAGCAATGTCTCAGAGCTTGATCAAGGATGTTTTAGTGATTTGTTTTCCCACTATAGCAACATCTGATTTTGAGCAGACAGTATTTCTGCAAATAATCTTCACACGTGTGAAGGGCCCAAGTCACATCTCTCTGCACAACTGTGCCCAAACCAAGGGGCATGAAACGGTTAAATTGCAAAGTCCTAAGCAGCTGTAGCCAACACAGATATGTGATCTGGTAGAAGAAATAACCTCAGAGACATTTCTTTGATTAAAGAGCTGAGAGATATTGAAGTAGTTGTTCTCCTCTGCCAAAAGTCAGAGTGGTAATACTGGTGGTCAAAGTTAGATGATCATCAGAATCACTGGGGCAGCATTTTAAATATAGAGATTCCTGGGCTTTCTGCCTAGCAATTTTGTTCAATAGACCTTGGGATAAGGAATTTGTATTTTTTTATGAAGTTCCCCACTTAGGAATGTTTTTGCAATTACCTTTTCAGGCAGGATTAGAATAAACGATAAGATTATACTATAGTTCTATATAACTATTAATTGTATTTGATGTATTTAGTGATTTTGAATAGTATACTTAATTACATGTCTGAAAGTAATTTCTTAAATTGACCCTCTTGGTGGTCTTCATAACTTAAAAGAACAACCCAGATGTTCTTATATAGAAATACCTGAACTTCAGTGGACATGAATGGTAAATATTCTTTCTTGCCCAAGAGTCACTGGATTGTGTAATCAGCAGCCCTTTACAGGACAGTGTAGATAGAAGGTCTTTATAAATTTTCTTTTTCTTTTTTCCTTTTTTTTTGATGTGAAATGTGATAAAATAAAAGTCTAAGTTGTCATACTATAGAAATCAGTGATATAAAACTTTTCTCTTTTCCCCTATCTTTTATAACTCCTCTAAGAAAAGAAACTGTATTTCCAGGTAATTCAAGTAGTTCCTTTTGCAGAGAAGAATGAGCCAGCACTTCTTTACCCTCCAGAATCATATGGATAAGTGCCATGGAATTTGGGGACAGGAAGAGCTAATGTTAGAGGCAAGCCTGCAGATCTGAGGCTATGTGGAGTAGTGACCAGGCATCTGAGTGCCTGGATTCAAGCCTGGCAGTGACACTCACTAATTTTTGACTTTGGGTGATTTATTTAGTTTACCCTGACTTCATTTTCCTCATATGAAAAAGTAAAAAAGAAATTTATCTTTAATATCTCCCTCATTAGATTATTATGTATATGCAATGATCACTACCTTGATCCTACATGAATAACACGGTGGATAATTTATAAAAATATAGGATTGTATTTGGCTCTCCTTTCTAGAGGCTTGGAAGCCGAAGGACAAGGTGTTGGTATCTGCTCTGCATCTGGTGAGGGCCTTCTTCCTGCATGAGAACATGGTGGTGTCATGTGGCGAGCCAGAACAAATATGCTCGTTCAGGTCTTTCTCCCTCTTCTTATAAAGCCACTAATGCTGTCATGGGGACCTTGCTTTCATGACTTCATCTAACCTTAATTACCTTCAAATGGCCTCACCTCTAAATACCATTAATGGATGAATATGGTGATTAAATTTTCAACTCACAAAATTTTGAGTGATATTACTTATATAATAATGAATACTTACAATGACTACTAGCAATATTGACATTTCCTTGTTAGAAATGTAGAATCTCAGTGTTTTCATCCAAATCTTCGCAAGATTCATATGCATGTAAAACACCAAGACGTGAAGGGATTAGAATGGCCAATCCTTTGCATATTTGCTATTATTCTTTAGTTTAAATTTAATCATGGAACAATTATAATCAAAGGCTAAAGCTGAACATAGGTATATAGACCTGAGAAAAGCAGTGTCCAGTGAAATCTGTGGACAACAAATCAGGATGAGATGGAGATCACCCTAGATCTGAGAACACGCATGGCTGAGTATAAAACTAGGAATCCAAGAAGAAAATGTAGGAAGAACCATGACAGAAATGTGTCTTTGGCAAGTTTTCTTTATAGCTATCTCTGGTGGATAAGATACAAAATTCAGTACATAGCATACTGTGTGCACTGGACATTTTTAAAACTTCATATTTTCCAGATTCCTTATCATCCCTACGTAGAGCACCATACCCAGGTGCACTGGTATGATAAGACAACCTGACACAAATTGTCATTCCGTCTCCTGACTGTGACCTAGTGACATTCAAACACACTATTGAAATTCCCTTGGCTTGTGCACTCTACCCTCATACCCAATAAAAGCACTTGGCCATGGTCATTGCTCTCTGTCGGCTCCCCACCTTAATCAGGTCGGCTGGCTCCCTTGGTGCTCACGCTGTGTGATCCCCTACATGATGTTACTCTCTTTCTCTGAGACCTCTGACTTGAAAATACTTTGGTTTAATATGCCTTTCCGAGTTGTAATTTCCAGGTCCAGATGGAAGTAATCCTTAAAGAAGTTATAAGGGGGATGTACTGTTACATTTACAACTTGTTGTGGCAAAGGTTTAATAAAGCGTGCAAAGCAGAAGAAAGAAAGGGCAGAATCAGGTCTTGAATTCTGCCTGCAGCAGTCAGAGAATCTTCTCCAAAGAGCCCACATCTGAACAAGGTATTGAAGAAGATATTAGACAGGAAAGACGGCTTTGAGAATCACAAGTTCAAAGCCATGTTTTCAGGGAAGTACAGGACATGTATGATCACTCAATGTCCAGATCCCCACTTTGGGAGTGTGGACAGTCATGGTTCTTGGTCTGTAAAAAGTAAAACCAGAAGAAGCTATTGAAATACTGCTAGACTCTCGGCCTACCTCTCTGAGACCCAGATTCCAGGGTTTGGGGTGAGCCTGGGTGTCTGTGTTTATCTAACCCTCCACGATTCTGATTTATTTGACAAGACATGATGCTGGTGGGTGGCTTGATTATGGAATGTTTTATATTCCTTTTTAAGAATCATGAACTGTGTCTTAGAGAAAATGAGCTGCCACTGCAGCTTTGAAACTACCAGAGTGATGATGAACTCTGCATTTCAAGCAGTTAATTCTGGGGGAAGTGGGGTGAATGGCTGTTGGGAATTTGATTATAAAGGGACAGGTAAGGGTGTCGGTTTTGGAGCCTGAGCTCTAGATGTCACCTTATGCTCTGTGCCTCCAGTGTCCGCATCTCTGACATGGAGAAGATAATGGGAGAGTGACAAGGAATGTAAAGAGTTCCTAATTTCTTAATGTTTATTTACATAGTAACAATAAATATTTATCATCATCACTATCCTCATCATTCTGCTATATCAGATTCCACATGGCAGAGCTCCAAGAAAAAATACATTTGTCCCAAGAACCCATTGCCCGAGGCATAAAGACACATCTTAAAACATGTTGATAATCTATACTTTATGCACAGATCGGAAGTCAGATATATGTAAAAACTTCTTGGTACCTTTAAAGAAAGTAGAAATATTTACTTGTAAAAGGTCTTCTTTTGCATTGTGAGGCATAAAGTGGGATAATGGTTCAATGATGTAACATCTAATCAGAAAGATGAATATTTGGCTACTATACAGCTACAATACTTGACAGATCTCTTGGGGCCAAATGTGTTTTTACTCAAACCAGAGTCACTGAAATAGCACATAGACTCCTCACAAGGAGAGGAGCAGAGAAAAGTCTGAAACACTTTAGCATAATTACCACAGCATAGAGAATCAAGCCGTCACCTTTCAAAAATAAGCTAATATAAGAATAGGTAAGACAAACCCTGGCTTGTTATAATAACAGATGCATAATCCAGGAATTCACAATCTGTCTGTACATTCATTCCTTTTTGGCATCCTGTATTTGACACAATATTGTTGAAACACATTGAGCCTTAGCAGATTTTAAATACTTCAGTGATGATCATGTCATTCTTTAGCTATAAGTACTGTGCGTAGTCCTGCCATTAATGATTGACATACTATCAAAAAGATATTAAATGAAATATTTTCCACTGATTACATATCTCAAACTAAAACACATGAGTAGATCATTATACTTTTTCTCTTCACAGTTCTGTATCTGGTTCAAGGACATAACAAGATATGAGTATCTAGAGTTATGAAGACACAAATATATAAACTGAAGCTTATCTTTGCTGATTTGACTCAGACCTCTTCAAAGACATCATTTACTCTGAATTTATTGCCTGTTCTGAGTCTTAAACAAAATCTGAGTGTATGTTCATCCTTTATGCTGGTATTCCAGTAGTGAGAAACTCATGAAAAGATATTGTGTGGCTACCTTGTAGACTGAAAATTCAATGTTTTTTTTAAGATTTTATTCACCATTGATGGATCCAAGGAAGTTGCTGTATATCCCTTTCAAGCCACGAAGTTTTAAAACAGTAATTGAACATTTCAACACAATTATCGCCTATTCTATTCTGCAGGACTCTTGTGCTCCTTCCCTCCACATGTCCTTCCATATGTTGATACCTCTGCTTTCCCCTCCTCTTTCAGAGTGGTTCCACCTCGTCTTGAGGAGCTCCACTCTGCCACCACTTCCTCAGGTGAGCTTCCAGAACTAGCTTCCATTGCAGACTGTCCTTACATAAATACATCTCCTTTCTGACACTTGACATCATTGTCATTGTACATGCATGTGTGAGAGATAAAAAGAGATAAAGACAAATTAATGCCTGTCTTTTCTCTGGGTCTCTGGTTCCATGAAGGAAGAAAGTGGAATTATAAGTGCTAGACTCAGTGCCTGTCATATACAAGACACTTAAATACTGGTTGAAGGAAGTAATATGTTTTTTACGTAATAATTGCTAAGCTTCCTCACAGTTAAATACCCACTGGGAAGACGTGCCCTGAAGTCAAATATGATCAACTCAATTGTTCTAAAATTTCAGTAACAACAACCCAACCCACCAAAGGGCACATTATACCAGTTTCTTCCTCCTTTTCTCCTATTAGCCCTCCTCATCATTTTATCATAGCATTTATATTAGTATGTTCTATTTTTCAGGCACAATGCAAAGGTTTTAGATTCACTGCTTTATTTAAATTAACCATAGCCTTCCAGTTCTATCTTCATTTTACAAGCAAGGAAAATGAGATTTTTCCGAGGCTATATAATGTGTCCTATAGGAAGGGCTGAATTTTTTAAGCCAATGTCTGTTGTTCCAAACCTATTCTTCCACGCTTTTCACTACCATGGTAGGCTAAGGGATTTTAAGTTAATATTTCTGGATTTCTGTAGGTTTGGTTAGAACTTGTCCCCAAATGAGTTTTTATAAAACTAACTATGTAAAGAACACATAATCACATTTTATGATAGGTGTTATTGATAGTTTTACCAGCAACATCATTTTGAAGTATCAAAACATAGATGCAGAGATGTCACTACTTATGTGAATAGTCTTTTCATGGATTACAAATGTTCTGTAAAGTATCTAATTCAATTTAAAATCAAGTAGGTATTTATGAACCCTATCACTTCATTATCATTTAGGGCTTTTTGACAGTGTTTCTATCTTAAGAAAGCAGAATTTTGCATGAGTGTAGTGATATAAAAAGTGAGTTCCTAATACAGAAGATAGAAAGCATGCTGCGATAAATATCAATAAATAAAATTAAAGTTAAGAATCCATATGTAGATGTGGGATTTAGGCAATTCAGTTTCACTTATCTGAAAACAAATAATGTAACACAAAGATACCAATCTGAATTTCTCTAAAGTATTTACTATTTCACTTTAATGAAGCATTTTTTGAAAGAAGAATTTAGCATTTAGGGATGAATCGATTATTGGAAAGAAGGCAACCTGGAGGTAATTTAATGCTATCCCATTGATATGCATGTGAATGATGGGTCTCAAAGAAGTTAAATTAGTATATCCCTTTGATTAAATATTAAATTAGATTAGTTTTTCACATGTGAATCTCCAAGTAATTTCAAAGCATAGGTGTCTTATCCAGCCTGCTGTGTTTAACCTTCCTTGAACAGTAGTAATAGGTAATGTGTTCCTTAATTATTTTTTGTGTATGTTGAACAAAATAAATAAGTACATACTCTCTTCTGGATATTCAGCTTACAGGAAGAAAATCTCACCCTAAGACTTCCTGGTTGTCTTTGAATTTTTCCAAAGCTAACATGGAAATGGGAAATGTGGAGTAATTTCTCTAGATAGCATCCTGTTTTCATTTCATGGTTGTGTCATATGATAGATTGCAAAAAAGGAAGCCATTTATCATTTCCAATATTATTTATCTTTGGAGAAAAAAAGAAATAATTTCATAACATTTGTATGAACATTATTAATGTTTCTGGTTTTGTTTTATAAAGTAAATTCAATTTAGCTTTTAGTTTAAGATCTCAGTTGTAATCATTCTTGATTTCTATTGTTTAATATTGTGCAACTGCATCCTGGACTTCAGCAAACTTAATAGAGAGGAATAGTAAAAGGTGTTCAACAGTACACCTTTTCTAAATCTCTTCAGATAAAAAGGAGCAAGAAGCGTGTCTCTGTAATATCAAACTGTAGGTTGGCTCTGCTGATTCCCTGCTATCAGGCACAAATGCATGCACATACACACATAATCACACATCATCACACAGTCCAATGGGAAACATTTGTCAACTTTGTCAAAGCTCTTAGTCATGTATCCCTTAGTGCACACTAGAGCAAATGAATTTCTCTTGAATACAGGCTCTTTGTTGTCCTTTGTACATTCAATAGCCTGAGATAAGAATGATCACTTTTTCTCTTCCCCTATGCTGGAAACAATACAATAAACAAAGATATGGATAGAATTAATTTGTATGACAAAGACCACACAATGTATTTTTCATCAATAATAAGCAGATTTTAAGCCAAAGTAATGAAAGTTTTCAGTTTTCTTATAGATCACTTTAGTTTCATAATTTACAATAATAGTAAATAAATATTATTAAGGTCACCTGCAAGATGGATAGCACACCTGTAAGTGTTAAGAAAATCTTTAGCTATATCTATACATATCTATCTATCTATCTATCTATATCTATCTATCTATCTATATATATTGTGATTGGAGTTAAATTGTTTCCATATACAGGGATAAAAACAGTGTGAGTCTTGCCATATGACAGAAAATTGCATCTATTTAAAGCATATTTCATTTGAATTGAACCACATTTTTGACGATCAATCAAATCAAAACAAATTGTGTGTGTGTGTGCGTGTTTGTATAGTTAGAAGTTTTAAAAGAGTTTTCCTCTTTCTAGCTCTTTCTTACTCCTTTGTATGTGCTGATTTGGGTCCTGACAGAAAGTAAAAGCTAAAGCATGGCAAAGCTGATTCACCGCCTTGCCAAGATTGCACTTTAATCCTTCCTCTGTTTCATCCATGCTAGCAGTCTCTTCCAATCACCTGTAGGTGATGGTTTCTCTTACAGAGTCTAGAGAGGTAGAATAAAAGATTCTCACTGAGATACTAGCCATCAAAGAAGCAATAGTCACAGGAGCTTCTAAGATACTTTTGCTTTTTCTCCTTGATATAGATATGCAATTATTTGTTATAAGCTGTTTGCTCACTTCTACACTGACCCCACTGAGCATCACTAACACAAATACCAAGTACACAACTAGGAATTCAACATATTCTGAATATCTAGTTATTGCTGTTTTAGTTACGAATGTCTTTTGAGAAAGTTAGCTTTGTCATGAATAGAATCTTCCCAAACAAGACCACAAACTGTTTGCTTTTATTTCATAAAAGACATGAGAATAGAAATTATATTTTAAAATAGATCTTTCATAATCTTTATTTATAATAGTATAATAATCCTCATAGATGAGTGGCTCTAACTCAACTTTTATATTTCTTTTTTTATGCCCTTCCATAGATTAACAAATAAAATAACTTTTTAAGTTCTAATATGTACTTGGGAGAATTGGACCCAGGCTATTCTTTTCTAAAAAATGATAGAGAAGGATACCATTCTATATCAAGTGACTGAAACCCAGGCAGAATACTCCTTGCAATGGAGTCTGCAGTGGTCATGGGATCAGCTCAGTTTCTGGGCCAGGCTCCCTGATCAGTTATGATCTTTTCCAGGGGTCAATTTTAGTTTTGTTCTGTAAAGGCAAGGGCATAAATCATCTTCATTAAACCCCAACTTACACTTCAAAATGTGACTCCCACATACAAGAAGGAATATTTCAATGCATATATGCTTTATAGTTCCACATCTTTAAAAGGATGTCAGTGATTAGAACCACATACATAAAGACCTCCCTCACCCACTCACATAAAACATATATCACTTTCAGCTCCCAGGAATCAGCAGAGCAGGTAGAGAAGGAGGCATGGAGTCTTATCAGATGTGTCTCCTGTCCCCAGCTCAGGAAGGGGACTCCAAGAATCATAGGTCTTTAGAGGCAGACCAGAGCAGCTGACCTCAGGATTTTTTGAGGCTACACTCTCAGCATTCCTCAGCAATGCTGTCTTTTTCAAGAGGGAGGTTGTGATGCAAGTCTAATTACTTAGGGACAATGCTATACCTCAGGCTCCAGAGGGTGACAATTGCTTTTGTATGTCTTAAGTGCACTACCTTGTAGTAAGTATAATTTGAATAAACATTTAAATCATCATTCCCTCTGGATGTAGACTTTAAAATTAACATTAAACATCAGTAGTTGTTACACTATCTGAAATAGTCAATTAAAAGAATCAATTAGAATTAGGTCATTCCAGTACAATTTTAAGCATCTTTTCAAAAGGTGTTTAGATTAATTGTACTGATAAGAATTTCCAGATATTGAGATATCTAGAAAACTAGACATTTCACGAGGGCTTTTCTCATGTGATCCACACATCTACAATGAAGTCAATGTCCTCCAAAACTGAGAAACCAAACAATCAGGGTTGGGGGGCTGGGGTTGTGGCTCAGTGGTAGAGCACTTGCCTAGCATGTGTGAGGCTCTGGGTTCGATTCTCAATGCCACATATAACTAAGTAAAATAAAGGTCCATTGAGAACTAAAAAAAAAAAATATTTAAAGAAAAAGAATCAGGGTCGGGACAGAAAATTGTCAAAACATTTTACTTTATAGGACACAATCAGGATGCTTGAGATACCAGATGCCAGTATAAAAGCTTTCTACAGATATATTTTTCTAGGAGTCTGGCTCAGCTTTTACCATGTACTTACCTTGTAAATAAGGAGATCTCTGAACTTCTTGTAAGTTTTGCCTTCTAAGACTAACATTTGAAGTTCTCTGAGGTTCACGTTCCCCATCTGTGAAGCAAGGGTAATCAGGTCTAACTCACAAAATTATAATACTGAAAACAAATTACAGATCTTAAAGGTTTTATAAACTATAAATGAGCATGT
The DNA here is from genome assembly GCA_020662805.1 of Glaucomys volans. Lineage (NCBI taxonomy): Eukaryota > Metazoa > Chordata > Mammalia > Rodentia > Sciuridae > Glaucomys > Glaucomys volans. Next base: position 37,529 of record JAJEJO010000903.1, read on the forward strand.
TATTGTTTGGTGTTGTTTTATAATTGAGGCCAGGGGAAAGAAGAATATTTAAATGATCATGAAATACCTATAAGTTGACTTAGGTAGACAGACACATTGCCATGAAAAGCATAAATCTACCATTTACATTAATCAAGCAGATAAGCTCTAGAACATGCAAAACAAAGAAAAAGGAATCAGGTTTATAATGTGTAGAGATATAAACACTTCTTTAAAAAGTATACAGTTACATGCAGATAGTATTACAAAATACTGATAGGATTCAAAGTAAATGTGACATGGATAAGAATTGGGCAGAGAAATTTGAATAATTTCTACATGTATTTCTTGTCTTAAGCCTTCATAGTTGTTGACAGTTAAAATGCTTATTTACATATCTGAAGATCTCACATTCATAAACGTCACTGCATTTTTATATCTATATTAAAAAAGGAATTTGGCCTTCTGTAACTTAAATTTCAAACAATAAACATATAAACAAGGATCCCCTATAAGGTATAAAGAATAAAAAATATTTTGCCTCCTATACTTTTTTGTTCTCTAAAAATATCAGAATTTTTTTTTCTGACAGCTCTTTTAGAAAGTAACAGCCATATAATATTTTTTTTGCCTGGGTTCTCTACAGAAGTAGAATAAATAGAACATGGAGATAGAGATAGAGATAGAGATAGAGATAGAGATAGAACTAGATTTAACCTTAAGAAATCAGTTCATGAAGTTATAGAGACTAAGACATCCACACTGGAGACCCAAGAGAGCCAATGGCATATTTCCAGCCTCGGCCCAAGAACCTGAGTAGCAGGAGAGACAGTGGTATAAATTTTTGTCCAAGTTCAAGTCCAAAGGCAGTGAAAGACAGGTAGAGAGATAAAATTATTTCTCATTCATCCTTTATCCTGTTCAGGCTTTTAAAATATAGGCGAGGCTAACCTGCACATTGAGGAGGCAGTCTGTTTTACTTAGTATACTGACTTGTGTGTTAACCTCACCCAGAAACACCCTCGCAGACACAGACAGAAAAGTTTAGCCAAATATCTGAGTATTCTGTGACCAAGTCAAGCTGACACATAAAATGAACAATTACATTCTTCAAATGAATGGACATAGTTGTTGGCCATCAAAGTTAATATTCCAAAATTAAGTTCAAAAAATAATTATTTTATTATTTAATACTGGACTATTATCGTATCAGATAGGCTTCCTTTAAACCTATCTGAAAACAACTTTTAAAAATTTCAGTGCGTATACAAATTTAGTTTACAGGCTTAAAAGTGAATTAGACTTCACTTTCTGTCATTTATAATAAGTAATACATGATTGAAGTTCTCATATTTATATCTACAAAGTAATATCAAGATCACCACCCACTCCTGTGCAATCATCAAGTATTACATTATATCCCGGCTTTCTTGACTTAAGACAGTATATACTGCAATTCTCACAGTGTATACTGAGGGTTTTTAAGGGCCCTTTTGATATTTCTTCCTCGGTTTCCTCATTATAATATTTTTTTTCTGAAATGAAATCAATGCCTTTCCTTTGCTTGTAGATGTCCTCATGAAGACCCACTAAGGCAGATCCTTCACACAGCATTTTAATTTCTTGAAGTACCCAAACAGCTAGTGCCTGTACCTTCTTCTTTTGCTTGGTCTACAATCATGGGAAACCCACGTATCCTGTCTCTCCAGTCTTAATTCCATAGGAAATGTGGAGAGATGGAAGATGGCATTAAGCCATCTGGACTCCCCACCCAATTGTTTGTTTCTCTAGTGGCATAAAACAGTTCCAGAGATCCTTGACCTCAACGAATCCCTACCAGGAGATGAGAATACAATTTCTGAAATTCGAGGAATTTGCCAAATGTAAAGTAGGAAAGGGAAAAATAACAAAATAAAACTGTCTTTCCATAAGGACATTTTTAACCTCTTCTCTAAAAATTTCAACTGTTTATAACTCCATCTCTAATTTATATTCCTATTAATGAAAACACCACATCAGATGGGCTTCCTTTAAACCTATCTGTAAATTACATTTAAACCTTGATGTAATTTGGAATGTTCAGAACAATAAATCAAATTCATTTGAACTTTGCTTTTCTTCCATAAGCTGTCTTCCATTCCCTATCAGATGGAGTCAGGAGACAAATTCTGTTGGTTCTATATAATTACTCACATAACAATAGAGCAGTTGATGATAGATGGTATTCTATTAGCCTACATAGTATAAGAAATGAAAGTGCCCTGGGATTCTGAAGTCAAGAGATAAAGTGCCCTGGGGTTTGGAATAGTGTTTATCTTGAAAAAATAAGTTTTCACCATCATAGAATTAATTTTTCTTAAAATTGTCAACTGCTGTGCAAATTAAACCTCATTAAGGGCTCAGAAGAATACAGTTATGTGGCCAATCTTTTAAGCCAGAGCTAGGGATTCGATGTCCATCTTCAGGTAATCAGAAGATGAAGTACAAATGGATGGGCAAAAGCCTCAGCCTAGGTGAGAACCACAGGTTAACGGTGAGTGTTGATGTGTTGACGTGACAGTGGGGAAAGAGCTCAAGAGGTAAATACTTACAGACCAATTTCCTGCAGGCTTTCTACAGAAACCAGTCGCTACCAATGTTTGATACAATCAATTCTAGTAAATGCTGAGGTGGCAGCTTAGACCACATGTCCGCAAAGATGTAACAGCAATTCTCAAACCCCATTCCCCTATCCTGCAAGAGGAACAGCCCCGATCAATAAAGGCTGGGGTAGCAGAAAACGGATGACACATTTGGTATATCTTACTTGCTGGTGTGACACAGGATTTTGACCCAAGACCTTGAATTTGACTGGAGAAGAGTTGGTTCTTCTTTAGTTTTTAAGCTCCACAGGCTAAAACTCAGGATCTGACTGCCATCTCTGCTAGATCCCTGCCCCATATTTTGGTTGGCAGTTGGGTATCTGCAGCCCCAATAAATGTTTGAGAGGACTTAGTCTTGCTCTCCAACCATTTCCCCTTTGTACTCAATTCAGACATATTCAGTCCATTGTTGGTAGAAGTATGAATTAGTACAAAAAGAGCAATCTTTATGTAAGGTAGTCTGTATTACCTATCAAAATTATAATGTATGTTTTGATCCACAATCTTAACCTCTAGAAGTTTATCCTTCAGATATATTTGCAACTATATGCAAATGACATTTATACAAAGTATTCATAGTAGCATGCTTTTTATAGCAATAAATTATGAAGAATCTAAAAATGTCCATCAACGAGGAACTGGTTAAATATATATGTTACAACCACATAATGAAATTCTCTGCAGCTGTTAAGAAAAGTATAGAATAAAAATGCTCTTTTTAGATTTGAATAAAAAATGTCCCAAGATGTAATGTTCAGGACATATATAGGAGATAGTCTGATTCCTTTTCCTTTTTGGATACTTAAAAAAATATTTTTGCAGTGCTAGGGATTAAACCCAGACTCTATGTATGGTGAGGAAGTGTTCTACCCCTAAGGTACATCCCCAGACCTTTTCTGATATTAAAGGTATGAACGTATTGCAAAACAGTAAATATTTAACAATTAAAGCCATCAAGGGTAAATCACAAATGTAGATATTCATTTCAGTAAGTGAACACAAAATAGGCAATAAAGTTCAGCATCATTTGTGATTCTGGCATTTCAAGATAAGGTTAAGGTTGTGACTTAAGTTATTTATAAAGGAGAGTCTCAATCGTGCTGTGGAGGTATTCAGTTTATAAAAATGGAAAATGTTATGAATAAGGTGAATTTATACACTGACTCATAAAACTTTTCAGGTTAGATCTCAGGGTTAGTCATAGTTTTATTTTGAAACTTAAAATTTGCATCTATAGTAAAATGGAAAAGTTTGCTTAGAAAGGTGACCACTTTTGTGGTGCGATCACAGAATAAATAGAAAAGCCCTGGTAATACCAGGTCCAAATCAAAACCCTGATTTTTTTTGCGGGGCGGTGGCAGTGGTGGTAGGAACCAGGGGTTGAACCCAGGGATGCTTAACCACTGAGCCTCATACCAAGCTCTTTTGATTTTTTGTTTTGAGACAGTCTTGCTAAGTTGCTTAAAGACTCACTAAATTGCTGAGCGTGGCTTTGAGCTCAGTGATCCTCTTGCCTCAGTCTCTCGAGCCACTGGGATTACAGGCAAGCGCCACCATGCCTGGTTATAGCTCCGATTCTGAAGAATCATTTGATTGCTCAGTTTCTTAATAAACTGAAACAAAAATTTGGTATTCTCATGGAAGTTCCTCCCAGGTTTAATATTCTGATGTTTTCTTTTTACATGGTGATGAAAATTCTATAAGAGTTTTTAAAATCATTAGAGAATTATAATGTATAGTGAGGTGAACAGTCATACAGAAATGAATATGCAGACAAAGCTAGCTGAGGAAGGTTTCCATTGTGCTCTCTTAATGACAATATGACCATTAAGGTATCTGAATAAGCTGGGCTCCCTGGCACATCAATAATTCCAACAGCATCAGAGGCTGAGGCAGGAGGATCACGAGTTCAAAGCCAACCTCAGCAACTTCATGAGCAACTCAGTGAGATCTTATCTCTAAAGAAAAATATATTTTAAAAAAGGGCTGGGGATGTGGCTCAGTGGTTGAGCACCTTTGAATTCAATCCCTGGTACAAAAAAAGAAAAAAAGTTCTGAATGATGAGTCAGGCCTGATACTTTTCTAAAGCTGATTAAACATTCACAGTGAATATTAAACTTTTGTAGCCAGATACTAGTATCTCAGGACAAAGGGCCACTATTCTGAATGTGCTATGGAATCCCCAAGGTTTATCATCTTACAAGACAGAACATCACCCAGCTAGTTATCTGGCTGCCTGATATCTATGACATTTGAGAACTCAAATCTTTAAGGAAAAAACCCCACAAAACTTGGATTGGGGTTGTGGCTGACTGGTAGAGCACTTTGCCTAGCATATTTGCAGCACTGGGTTCGGATCCTCAGCACCACATACAAAAATAAATGAATAAAAAAAATGTTTTAAAAAAACCCACAAACAACGTAATTTGATTTGGTCTTAGCTTTGTAAAGTTCTTCTGGTATACGACAAGTAAATCTTGCATAATTTTCACCAAAGACAATTATTAATACAATGTTGAAAAATAAGAATGCAAGAAAATCTCCTAAAGTCAAACAATAACAATAACAACAAGAAAAACCCACAAAAGAAAAATGAGCTGAAACTTCAATGGTAACCACACAGGTGGCCTTGGATACTACTGCCATTATCAGGATATGGAAGCTGAAGCAAACTTGTGCCCCTGCAAAGGTAGGGAGCTAACCTTAAGTCTGTGCAATTAAACCACAGTCATCTACTGGGACTAAATTTAACTCAAAATAAATGGACAAAAATCTAGAAAAACAGACTTTACCAAAAATTATCAAATAAGGAATATAATTTGTGATTAAACCTATAACCATTAAAGAAATTAAATCAATAATTTATGTATTTCCATGAAAATATTAAATAATGCTTATTTTGAAAATGCTGGGATGGTTTGCTAATAAATAATATTACACATTCAATAAAAGAGTGATTTTAATCATTAAATAAACTCCTCTAAAGACTAGGAAAATCACTTTATAAGACAAAGACAAACATGTCCATGGGTTCATATGAACCAGATTTTCTCTAGTTCATGAGAGGAATTATTGCTTTGGATCTACAAATAATTTTTTTGGATATTATGTTCTTATTTATTGTTTTTAGTTATACATGACAGCAGAGTGTATTTTTATAAATTATACATACATGGAGTATAACTTCCCATTCTTGTAGTTGTACATAATGTGGAGTTACACTAGTCATGTATTCATATATGAGCAAAGGAAAGTTATGTCTAATTCATTCTAGTGTCTTTCCTATTCCCTTCCTTGTTCCCTTCCCCTCATTCCCCTTTGTCTAATCCAATGAAATTCTCTTTTGCCACTCCCTACCCTCTCTTGTTGTGGATTAGCATCCACATATCAGACAGAATATTTGACCTTTGGTTTTTTCAGAATTGGCTTATTTCACTTAGCATGATAGTCTCCAGTTCCATTTATCTATTGGCAGATGCCATAATTTCATTCTTCTTTATGGCTGAGTAATATTCCATTGTGTATATGTACCACATTTTCTTTATCAATTCATCTGTAGAAGGGCATCTAGGTTAGTTAGGTATTGTGAATTGAGCTTCTATAAACATTGATGTGGCTGCATAATTGTGATGTGCTAATTTTAGTTAAAATCTATATTGAGGAGTGGATAGTTTAGTCAAATTCCTAGGGAATCTCCATACTGTTTTCCAGAGTGGTTGCACCACTTTTCAGTCCCACCTGCTATGTATGAGTGAACCTTTTCCCCCTCATCCTCGCCAGCATTTATTGTTACTTGTATTCTTGATAATTGACATTCTGACTGGAGTGAGATGGAATCTAAGTGTAGTTTTAATTTGCATTTCTCTAATTGATAGAGATGTTGAACATTAATTTTTTCATATTTTTGACCATTTGGATATACAAATAATTTGATTGTAGGAGACAATGCTAAATTTTTGTCCAAAATTCGTGTACCTATTTACATTCCATTTATTTGAATAGAAAGAATTCCAGATGTGTTATCTTCTCAAAAATACTTGCTACCATGAGATCTCTTAATTTTGCCAGTGGAGTACACAGAAATTATTTGTTGTCATCCTCTCTGTGTTTGACTTCATAGGCCCCAAGTTTAGAGTCATTTGAAAGCTTCTTATTATTTAACTTACAATTGTTTTTTCTCCAATTAACTCTTATTTGGGTCTTTTTTCATTTCTTTTCCCAACTGATTCTTCAGTTTTAAACTTTTTGCTAATTTTGTCTGGAAAAGTTATTGTCTGTTTGGGTTACTGAATCTAGGAAATTTGGTATCATGCAAACCTGGTAGCTCTAAATTATTATCCATGGAAGCCAAACATCAGCAACTGTATGATAAGGTTGTATAATCAGCTCTGCTGTAATGCTTATTTTAAAAATGCAAATTTGTACCAAACTCAATGGTATATTAGTGAACGATTTGTTTGTTACCCAGATTTTACCTTGGCTATGCACAAACTCATCTGTGTCAAATACTAAATAAACACAGGAAACCAGATGAACTCAGCAAGTACCAAAAACACTCATCTCAACCCCAGATATCTGAGCCAGTGTTAGCTGCCCACCCACTACACAATTTTCACAACAAATTAGCACATAACTCTTATTATTTAAAATAAGCATTATGTTGACATACTAGTGATGGAGGGTTCTCTTGTGGTCATGAAACGTATCATCTGAGGCAAAATTCATATTTTACAGTAATATCTTTAAAATTATAATTGCATTAAGTGATATGAAGATGCTATGAGAACGTGTATATGGAGATCCAACTTTGGGAAGGATTGGGGTGCGGGGTGGTTTGAGGATAGTCAGAGAAAGCTGCCTGAGAGAAGCGATCTTTAACTTAAAATGGCAAAAGTGATTGGAACAGCACAAGAAAGGTTCTCAGGAAGAAAGAAATGTGAACTTTTGGAGGAAAAAAGAGAAGACCCATCTGGCAGGAGTAGAAAGTGGAATTTTGACATGGTTAAGAGACTGTCGAGGATGGAATGGAAGTCTCCTAAGAGATATGTCCACTCAGAATCTGTGAACATGATCTCATTTGGAAACATATCTTCACAGATTTAATGAAGTTTAGGATCATGAGATGAGGTCATCCTGGATTGAGTGGATGGACTCAAAATCCAATAACGTGAGTAAGTAAGAGAAATAAAAGGAGAAGACAGAGACACACATAGAAAGTGATGTCAGAGGGAAGCAGACTGGAGTGATGTGACTTCAAGCCAAGGATTTCTTGCAGCCAATAGAAAATAAAAGATAACAAATTCTCTCTCAGGAAGAACCAACAGAGAGGACACCCTGATTTTAGTTTTGACCTCCAGAACTATTAAGAGAATAAATTTCTCTTGTTTTGGTTCAGCCAATTTGTAGCAGTTTGTTACTGCAAAGCTAGGAAGCTAATGTAGAGGTGGAATCATCATCTGGGCTGTTTAGAAGAGGTTACTAGGGGAGGAAACTTTTAAGAGGGTTCCAAATAATGCCCTGATCCATGCATGCACATCCTTATGTAACCTCCTGCCTTTCAGCGTGCTTTGACATCAGGTGTCTATGTGGATATTTTGGGGGTTTGTTTTATATTTTTTTACTTTCCAGGGTTTTAATTTCCAGGGTCTATCATAGTGCCTAAAAATAATAAATGCCTAATAAGAATTTAGGACATGACTAATTGCTTTTTTTAAAGGGACTGACAAGTTGGAGGGTTATGAAATTGGAGAGGAGGTAGAGAAAGGACTAATAAAATCATTAGTGTTAAAGAGAAAGGAGAATAAAAAAGAAAGAATACAAAAATAAATGACAAAATGTTCTGTATCATGTTATGACCTGGTCTGAAATCCAGATCAACAGGGGTCTCCCCAAAGCAGGAACAGTCAAAAGTAGGCTGTCCCCTGACTGGGCAAAAACCAAATCAAAACAAAACAAAGCAAAAAACCCCCAGCAGGGAAACCTATCAGGAGGCAATGAAGTCCCCAGGGTGTTTGGAGGGGTGATGATCTGTGAAATAAGTGAACCCTGGATTTGTGGACATATAAGAGAAGACAGAAAGATCTGAGCGGGAAGCAGATAATGTTATTTTTTTCTCTCAACAGAATAGGTGTGTTTGGGTGGTTAATTGAAAATACTAAAAAGGGCTGAATCATATTGGTTACCTAGAAAGTTATGGAGCTGATAATTTGGTAGCATTTGTGAAGGTTCTCAAAATACCGTAGAATGCAACCTTGGGAGACAGGGGGATTGATTCTGGGGCCCTCTATAGATATCAAAATCCACAGATGCTCAATCCCTAACATAAGGTGCAGTAGTATTTGTTATAACTTATGCACATCATCCTGCATACTTTAAATCATCTCTAGATTACTTATAATACCTGATGAAATGGAAATGCCACTCATGAAGGTTGCTGTACTGTACTGAGTAGGAAATAATGGCAAGAAAAAAGTCTGTCCATATTTAACATTGACATGACCGTCATTGCCCTAACTCATAGTGCGCAACCAACACAAAGAGAAACTGCTCTAAAAATGAGCACTGGAGAATGAGGCTCTTTAAAATGGCAAGAAGCTGTGGGCAGGTGTCCCCACACATCACTGCACTCACAAGGGTTCAACACAGTGCTTGGCACTTGAACAATCCAAGTTTCACTTTTTGGAAATGTCTGGAGTTTTTAAAAAATATTTTTGATCTACAGTTGGTCAAATCCACAGGTACAGACAGCAAACTGTACACATAGCAACTGATATTTTTAGTCATGTCCTTATTAGCATAATCATTTTAAAAATTTCAATTAGTACTCATTCTCTGAACGTATCACAGACTCAGCATAGACTTATTTTTCTGGCTGTTGGATCAGGAAAATGGCAGGGAACTCATAGCTTAATTATATTCACTGTGCTTTGAATTTGGACACAACATAACCTCTGTTATCAAGTCTATCCACAAAATGGATATAATAATTGTCCAAATCCTTTAGGGGTGTTGTGAAGATTAAAAGAGAACATAAACATAAAGGGCTTAGAATTGTGTTCCAACATTAGACAAAGTAGTATGTATCAAATTGTAAAAAATAAGGAACACTAAAAAGATTCTTGTCCCTAAATAAAAAGAACAGATCAGATATTTGTGTAGCAGATGGTCATTGTAGAGATACTTTGAACTTTCAAAAATTAAAAAAAAATAGTAATGTTTTGTACATGAGACTATGAAGAGATGTTTATTGAAAAATAAATCGTTGTACACGTTAGGGGTTAAAAGATGAAAACTAAATAAACAGATGATTTCAATTTCCGGATCCCTATGAAACCGCAGCCCTTATTACCTGCTCTTTAGTCCTCAATCTCCTCACACCTGCAAACTCACCTCTTCTAGTTCTTCAACCTCTGTCTTGTGGCAGGTGACCTGTCTCCCACTTCACATAGAAAATGAAAGTCCTTCTGTGAGAAATTTTTAAAGTTATGCCATTAAATCTGCAAACCTGCCTGATTGTGTGTTCAACTTCTCCTCTTCCTTTTCAATAGAGACTAGGTTCTCACCATTGTTCTACTATAGTCTGCACCTTCTCAAAAGTCCCATGTATTGACTCTTGCTCCCTATCTCTCCAGTATCCTAAATCTATCTGTAAAGGGTCATGCCTATCAACATGTTAAAATATTCTGGTATGATTTTATAAATGCAACCAGGACCAGAACAGTAACAACAATGAGTACCACCACTGTGTCCAGAATCATGCTCCTGTCCATTAGTCTCCCTAATTCCCTCTTCCCTACACTGCCCTACAGTTATGTGCATTCATTATCTCACAGCTTTCGATTCTCAATCACTCCATTTTTTAACCCTAAGACTGAAGTTACCATTGTCCTTTATGTTACTAAAGTCACCAAATGCCTCCATTCTCCTAAAGCCAATACAATCTGTTCAGTTCTCATCTCAGTGAACCTCTCAAAAGTCAAATCAGACACACGCTCTTGTTTCTACTTTCTACTGTTAGGGAGGGAGAAGGATTTGGTGTTATTTTTTTCCTCAATGAAAACACAAAATAACGAGACTATACATTGCCATACAAAAATGCCATGAGGAAAAACAGAACAGATGCTTTTGCTCCAGTGATTACACACAAATAATCAGAAGCTGAGAAAGTTTCAATCACTTTCCTAGGTTTAAAAATATGTAAGTAGCTGAGATCCAAATCATTTTGATTTGACATTTGAATTCAAATCAACTGTGGTTTATCAATTGTGGAGCATGATTTCAGATTTGTCAGAACTTTAGTGTACCTCCATTTAGCAATCTGCAGAATCCTATACTATTCTAATCATCACCTGTAAGCTAAAAGGCTGACCACCAGCTTGTATGCATGAAAGAATGGATGTATTTTTGAAAGCTATTCTCACAGTTAACAATAACAACATGAAAAGGATAAGCCTCATTATCGGTTACTTGATTAAGCATCTGTAGATGTGATATAAATGAAAACTGTTCATCCCAATAAACATGTTTTAATGCTGTGATGCATACCACCTACCATGGAATAGGAAGCTAATTCTTGCATGCTATAAAGTTACTTTACAAAATGGCAAGGTAGGATTCCAAATAGGGCCATTTATCAGAAATGCAATCTCTATGTTGGACAATGAACATTTTTCACAAATTGATAATGCTATAGTTCTGGATTAGCTTTCTAATGCCCAGCCATTAGATATGCTTTTAGGGATTATAAAAAGGCCCTCTGGGCCTATATAACATCTGTCATTGCATCAGTAGCGAAAGGAAACTCAATGTGGCTCATAACACAGCACAACACAGACCACTTATGTGAAGAACATGAGAATACGGTCGGATAAAATGAGTGGTCAAAAGAAAAGGGTCCATAGCTGGTGTTAAATGCCAAGCAGAGCTGTGGTGTGAGGTATGAACAGAATTCTGCGACTTCACAGAACCTGTGATAAGGTGATTGAGCCTTTCGTTACGACCATTTTCTTAAAGTTTACACTTTATTACATTGCTCGAATGCATTTCCCTTGGAAATAGTTATTAAAAAAAGGTTAATTATATTCTATTAAAAAGCTAAGGAAAAAGTCTTAATAGACCAAACTGAACCAAGTTGGAACCAATTCAAAATTCATTACTAGTAAAGACCCTGTTGGAGGAAGTGACTGTAAGTTATGCAGTAACAAGAATCTGCTATGACTGAACTTTTTATTGTCCAAATTCTAAGAAGAGATAAACCCCTTTGGAAATGCAATTTTCTGATGATGTATCATGGACCAAATACCAGTTTACAAATATAATCAGATCTCTGCTTTTTTCATTCTAACATTCAATGAAAAAAAAAGTTTGAAGGTTAATCAGAGAGAACTGTCTGCCCCTGTTTCAATATCCTTTGACACATGAAGCTCGAAGGTCAAAGTTTTGATTTGGATTAGGCGTTTTACATGTGGCGTGACAATGTTCCTAAGCAGGCCAACTGTAAATAAGCATCTCACAGTTTTTCTGAATAAACATGACAGAATTCTTTGAATAAAAGTCACTATTTTCGAATCCATTTGATTTCCCTCTTGCAACATTTTTATGATTTTTAGGTAAATAACTTGATACGTAGCATGAGCAATTTCTCTAACTTTGGTTCCAGATGTCTGTAAATAATGGCCCCAGATGTGCACCAACTGCACACTGACAGAAATCTCCACCTCTGGTGACAGAGGTCACCATCCCCAGAGTTACAGTGTGCTTACTCTCTTCTCCTTCAGAATTATTAGCTTCTGGAACCCCGACAAATTCTTTTCCTGGGACAGCTCTTTTTATATATCTATACCCCTGTCCTTTTACAGTTAACTCTTTAATTCTTGAAGGAATGGAACATTTTTTTTCTTTTTGGTATCAGGGATTAAATCCAAGGGTATTTAACCATGGAGTCACATCTCCAGTCCTTTTTGATGTATTTTTTATTTGGAGACAGGGTCTTGCTGAGTTGCTTAGGACCTCACTAAGTTGCTGAGGCTGACTTTGAATTTGCAATCCTCCTGCCTCAGCCTCCAAAGCTGCTGAGATTACAGGCATGTGCCACCATGCCCATTCCTATTTTCATTATTCTAAGATCCTCCATATCATCAAGTTTTATTTATTTCCTGTCTCATTTCAAAATGACTTTTACGAAATAAC
>JAJEJO010000903.1:50438-174285 GCA_020662805.1 Glaucomys volans
AAAAAAAAAAAGAATCAAGGGCAGAAAGAAAAATTAAATCACCTGCATCAAATCACTCATCTAACATTGCTATGACATCACATTCATGTCTGTGGTTCTTGGAAGACGGAAATGTGGTTGTGTTTCCATTGTCAAATGAAGGATAAGACGTGGCTCTAGGTAAGTGTTTTACTATCTACTATGAAATTAACATGGACAATTAGAATTCTATATCCCTGACAGATTCACTTTCATTAATTTGCTTTCTTGTAATTCAATGGTGTACTCTTGGTTTTCATCAAAATTGATTATAAAAAGTTCCTATGTGAAAAGAGATTTTCTATTTTTAAAGATATTCTTCCTTTTTAATATGCACTCATTAAGAATATATAAGAAATTTTGGGTTCTTTTTCAGATTTAGTACCATGAAAGTCATCTTTTTATATTAGAAGCATATTGGCAAATCAATATAGATCCTTTAGTTTGGAAATCAAATGATGAGATGGGGGTGTCAACTCATCTATATTCCAAAATCATATTGCATTAATCACATTTCACATCCATAGTCCATTATCACTAGATTATCTTGAGAACTATTAAAAGAGGCTAATTTGGCTTAAGTTTTTACAGAATAGCCAACATTGTTGAAATCAGAGTTTCATAAAAAGGAAAAGCATTTGGTGTTTAAAGAAAAAACATTTCACAGAGGAAAAGGATAGACAACTCTGAAAAGAACAGGATCCTAACAAAAACCTAGTAAAGATTGAAGGTATTTAAATTGAACTTGCTAGGCTCTTTCCCTAATCTACCATTTTGTTTTCCCACCTCTATTTTACATTCAGCGCCAGTCATGTATAGATGTGCATAAATGTCCTTAATCATTTAGATTTTCACAGAAATAGAATATATTTTAATACTAAACTTAATATTTGCATTAAAATATAAAACAAATCCTAGCATAGTTTCTGAATTTTCATGAATCACAGAAAAATTTGCCAGTGAAAAATGATTTTGTTGTTGTTTTTGCGTTTGCCATTGAAAAAATGTCTTCCATTTTTTGTTTTTGAATTTTAGGTAGCTTCCAGGAATCTTTTAGGTAACAGAAAATTTATACTAAATTTTTGCATTTCACAAAACTTTCATTTCTTAAAATGCTGAAAGGCAATAAATCTAAACATTTGCAGCCCTCCTGGTAGGAAAAAGACTAGTCTATAAATAAAGGACTGTTCATTCAATACCATACACCACCACTGTGCTAATTTTGAAGTTTGCCTTAACAAGGATGTGTTTAACTGAATAAAATTGTGAACATCAGTCATAATGATTCTTTTTGTTTAGTTTACAATTTTAAATCAAGCTCTCTCCATGTCTAACTTTTCATTGTCTACTGAGAACCATATATTTCACATTGTAAATATCATTCTGCTTTAATCTCTCAGGCTGTGTGTGTGTTTGACGTGTGTATATTTACAAATCAGAATTTTTAAAGTAAGAAATAAAAATCTATTTAGGAATATTTAATTTTCTTAAAATTCTTGTAAATAAAAATTTAAAACCCTTCTTTCCTAGGGATATATTTCCCCCATTTCCCTCCTCCTTCCACAACTGAGTCTATGCCTCCACATCACCATTCTGGCACATCTCTAATTATAAGGAAGACTACAGCTCTTTCTTTGCTTCATATTTAGAAACTATTTTTAGACAATGCCTTTCATATGCATGTCTTTCTTTTGCTAAGTGATTCTTTCATCTAAAATCAGAGATTAAATTTCAGTCTAAAGTTACCTACCTAAAAATACAGAGGAATGCAGTACTTTATATTTACATCATATGAAGTAGCAGGAAACATGTTAGTGGTTGGAATATGACCAAGAACTAAGTTAAAAAAATCAAGAGAGAAAAAATTTTAGATTTTAAATATATGCTGTGTTTGGATATGCTGACCTTTTTTTTTTTTGTGGGGGAAATGCAGGTTGTGAAGTTCTAGATCAAAATATCCAAGTCACATTTAGAAATTGAAAATTTCTCTTAAGAAAGGTAGATTTCTTATTTCTGGATTCATGAATTCATTCCTACATTCTGGATATTGACTGCTTCTTTCATATCCAAATAGTCTGCCTTATTGAAGATTCCAATTATTCCTTGACAAGAGTGAGGACTAATCTTAATGGTACGGCAGGCTCAGCAATCAATTACAACCGAAACTCAGTGCATTGCTGTTAGAACAAAGGGGAGATGATGAGAATTATCTGTCTGTGTCTAAAAAATTCCTTTAATCTAATTAAATTGCTCTATAATGCAAAAATCAGATGTGCTTTCTAGTTCATAGTTGTATTTTAAGCCATTGCTTTACATCTTTTCATTCAGCATAGAGTTTACCTGAGTTAATCAATAGCTCAAACAAAGAAATTGAACTGGTGCAAGAAAATTGTCCACATGTGATCATTTCAGTTTAATTTATTGGATGAAATTTCCAGTAGCACCTGCGTTCAATTGCATCACTATCAATGAACATTAAAAAAGTTCTTCAAGTTCAATATGCAATCTAAGCTTCAAACCAGAACATAAATTAAACTAATGGTATTTTTTTCTCATTGCATTAGCTTGATTTAAGTAGGACCTGAAATATTTCTTACAGCAGATAATTCCAGTTCATCTCTTCAATGAGCAAACAGAACCAAGTTCTTTTGTCAACCTATAGCAAGAGACACATTTATGGTCATCGTATATCATTTGACTCATTTTTTTTATTTGGTTCAAACTTTAAATCATTCTCTCTATTACCTAGCATAAAATAGACATTGACTTTATTTGGACTGTAGGGTGGCAAATTAATATAAAAGAAGTTAAGTTATCAGTTCTCCTGACAGGTGTCATGCTTCCAAAGGAAAGTGGAATACTTGTCAAAACATATATTTCAAGTTTACTTTTTATCAGACTTTGAAAGCACTATCTCCTTAATTTAAAGCAATTATTTCAATGACCATTTGTCAACTTGCTTTTCCTATGCATCTTCCCAGCATATGTTTACCTGACCCCATTCTGTCCTGCCACGGGCCTTCTTCAATGGCTGCCCAGCAGGGTATAGGAATTGAAAAGACAAGTATAAAGTTGATTGAAACATACATGTGCTGTAAGGAAACCAGAATCTAAAAAGTATTTTTCCCTAGCAAAAAAGGATCCTATCATTTTATCTCCTGCTTATTTTAGGCTTAATTTTAACTTAAGAGAAAGGGTTCTCTACAGTCTATGTAATGACATTACTTAATATTAAACTGAAAAGGCATAGAATGTCCTCTTTCTTATAAGGGAAAGGGAGATAATAAACAAACCAGGAACATAATTGGTATAATACAGCACAGACATTTACTAAAAGCAAATGCAATATTCAAGAATTCTTTAATTTAACAATAGAAATAAAGAAATAAAGCCTTTCTGACATATAATGACATGTTCTTTATTCTAAGAGTATATCCAGTGAACACACACACATCTTTGGTAATGGTCCTTTGAATATAATTTTTATTCATCCTGGGAAAAATATGTTATCATGACAGATTTTCTTTAGTTATTCATTCTTGCTACATTTTGCACAGTTCTAAAAATACAAAGTGTGTAATTTTTTAAACCAATGTATCTTTTCTAAATGTGTAGTTTACCTGACTAAGCTAGAAGGAAAAAGAAAGTGTTGGATATAGAACTATTTTTCATATAGGCAATTTCCTTGCTGCTAGTTTTCCTTCAGTGGCTTCTCACCATTCCCAAGAATCTCTGATAGATCCCAGAATCAGGACTACTAAAACATGTCCAAAATTGAGATAGTTACAATTTTCATTTTCCATATTGACTTGCATCTTACTCATTTAAAAAGTTCATTAATTTTTTTAATTTGTTCTAAATTATACATGACAATAGAATGTACTTTGATACATCATACATAAATGGAGTATAACTTCTCATTCTTCTGGTTGTACATGTTGTAGAATCACACTGGTCATGTAGTCATACATGCACATAGGCTAATAATCTCTGATTCATTCTACTTTTCTTTGTGCCCCCATAGCCCCTTCCTTCCCGTCATTCCCTTCTGCCTAAACCATAGTACCTCTATTCTTCCGTAACCCCCTCTTTATTGTGAATTAGCATCTGCATATCAAAGAAAACTTTTGGCCTTTGGGTTTTGGGGATTGACTTATTTCAATTAGCAAAGAGTCTCCAGCTCCTTTCAAATATTACTCTACGCCATGTCCATTATGTTGCTATTATCAAAGTCAAAATACAGATGCAGATAGCATATGTATTGATGCAGTCTCCTCTATTCTCCCATTCACCACCCTTTCTTCAGGAGCATCTACTCCTACTAGATCTTCTTCTTCAGATCTCAGCCTGAACAAGATTCCTTTTTTGTATCACTCACAATCTTTCAAATTAAACATAAAAATACTTGCTCAATTGATTTGAATTTGTTCTATCTTATCTTTATCCAGAGCTAAAATTCTTCCCTGGGAACTCCTTTGCTCTTTGGTTCAGGTCTAAGACTTCCCTGCCAATCCTGAGGAAAACCCCACCTAAGCCTACTCAGAGTCACCCAACAGATTTTCACAAAACCCAAAAGTCTTCCACAATTCTGAGATGATCTAGGAAAGATGGCGCTCCTATCTTAGTAAATGCAATAGGTGTAGTGACCTTGGAAAGCCAGAGACTCCTAAGAGTTATCTATACAACTTGTTATGGTTTGGATGTGGTTACTATGTATTGAAAGCTTGATCTCTGGTGTGGCAATGTTGTGAGGAGATAAAGCCTTTAAGAAGTAGGACCTGGTGGGAGACAATTAGAGGTCATTGGAACACCACCCTTAGAAGGGATTGAGTTGTCTGGTGGAGTTCTCTCTCTCATGGAACTAGATTAGCACTCACAAGAGGGACTTGGTATAAGTGTCCAAACAACTTACCTGAATCCCTCTTCTGCATATGCTGCTTACACATCAATACATGTTCCCACCTTGTGGTACCATCTTCCATGTTGTGATGCATTCTGACTTACCTTATGGCGATGTTGAGAGCCAGAAGGCCCTTGCTGGAGGCTCAATAGATGGGTCATCCAACCTTGAACTTTAAGTCCATAACTACATTCTAACTAAGCCTGTTTCTTTATAAAGCTGTGATACTTTGTTAGCAACACAAAATGGACTAAGACATGGTGAGATGTGAGAAAGTTTTAGAAGGCTTTCCTAACAAGAATATACCCATCCAATCCCAGAGGCCAGCCAACCAGTTACTCTTCTTGACAGGAAGAAACTTAATATATTGGAGAAAGCTTGACAGAGAAATCAGTTCTGCCTAGGTTTGAATAACAGATGCTTTGTGAATTGCAATGCAAATTTGGACAAATGACTGAACTTCTGTGATATAATTTTTCAAAAATTATACTATAATCTCTAACTTGAAAATTATACCCTAATATAGGCAGTGTATTAAACTATAAAGTATATGAAGTATTTAGTCAAATTGAATCTATTGATATCATTATTATTAGTAGTAGTAGTTTGATGTTCCAGCACCTTAGTGACAATGACTTTGCAAGATTGCTATTCTTGCATTTTAGGTGGATGTGAGGCAGCACAAGATCTTTTGGTATGTGGTAGTGGTCACAAAGGAATTAAGAATGAAAGAATGGGGAAAGGAAATAGCTTAAAATGTATACATAGAGAGGTACCAAACATTACAAGTTCTGACATATTGATCTTAAAATGAAAAGTAGAGGTAAAACATTTATTAAGTGTCTATTAGGAGTGAAGTATGCTTTATAAAATATATGAATGCATCAATAATTAATAGAATATCTTCATAATCATCTAAGATGAATATCTCATTTTACAAATAAAAAACCTTAAATTTCAGAAAATTGAATTTAATTTACAAGTTGACACACATATTAAAGTCCAGTCTTGATTCCTTCCTGGTAGGGATCAAGGGCTGGTTCTACTTTAAACTTGAATTTTTCCCTCCTCTGTAAAATGTCTATAATAACTGTTTACTTCAGTGGAGTGACATGAGAATAAAATTAAATACAGTACCTGAAATGATAAGTTATTCCTATAGAAAATATTAATTTAATATTCTACAAAAATGTTGCCAGATTTATCAAACCCTAAAAGTCCCTGGTCTATATTATATTCTGATTTCATCCCTCATATTGTTTATTCCTGCCATTTTAACTTGTTCATTTAGCAAATATATTTTAACCACCTATTACATTCTAGATACTCACCTCAGTGCCATAGATCCACCTTCAGGGAATTCAAATTCATGAATGGAAGGAAAGAAGAATTGCAATTTACAGCTCAAAATGCTAAGAGACATAATGAAGCATAAAGTAGGCTTTGTGGGAACAGAGCAAAGGTAATGACTCTGCCTGAGAAAAGTACAGAAGCCTCTCAGAGAAGGAGAGATATGTGAACCATCATTCAACAAAGATTATTTGCCACATTAGTAAGGAAAATGTTCTGAGCTAAAACTGGAAAAAAATGGCTTCTCTATAAAGGACCATTGTGCCTTGGCATGAACTCCGTGATAATTTCCCTGGTGATTAGTCAGGTTTTGGCAAATCCTGACAACTGGAATCCAAGTGCATGCATTTTGAATGAGTGATTTCATTAGAATGTTGTCAGAAATTGTACATGTAAGTGATGAGTGATTATGAGAAAATATCAATGAGTTGTGTCCATGAATACCTGAGTTAGGTTAATTGTAAAGGCAGAATTTCTGAAGTGGACCCTCACAAATGACCATTCTAATTCCTGGAATCTGGGTACAGGTTGACTTTAAAGGTAGGAACTTTCTAGAAGGGCCAAATGTAATTACCTGTGTCTTCTAACCAGAGAATTTTACTAGGCTGGTGGCAGAGGGGAAAGTTGTAGAGATTCAAAGCATAGGCAGAACTCTGTGCGCTACTGGTGAGTTTAAGACAGCAAGTGGGAAGGAATGTGGGCAGCCTCTAAGAGTCAAGAGTAGCCCCAGCCAACAGCCAGCAAAAAATCTGTGACCTTGTATCTGTAGCCACAAAGAACTGAACTCTGGCAGCAACCTGAATGAGCTTGGAAGCAGAGGCTTCCCACCAGCCTGCAAATAAAAGCACAGCCAGGCCAACACCTTGATCTTGGCCTTATGAGACCGTGAGCAGAGAACCCAGTCAATCCCACACCGACTTCCTACCTACAGAAATCCTGAGATAAAATAATGGATGCTGTTTTATGTCAATATATTTTTGGCAATTTGTTATAGAGCAATCAAATCTGAGCATTTTCCAAAGCCGATTAAAAGGAAGGATTTAACATTTCATGTTTTTGGAATAGCTATTAGAGAAAGCACTTAATAAGTTTAAAAAAATTGGACCCTCCTTTATTGGGAAGGTGAAGGAGCAAAGGTATATACTTTGTCCTCAAGTGATAATTAACAGCCCCTGCAAAAGTCATTTTGTTTTCTCTCAGTAAAGTAGGGCAAGGTCTTTGATGTACTCTTTGATTTGAGTTTTCAGTCTCTGAAGTGACTTTCGAGGCCAGTCAGGGCCTTTCCTCTTCCAAGCCAAACGCAAGTGATTCAGTCTGGAACCCATGACTCCCCCGTGTAACATCACCAAGCCTTCTCTACTTGCTCTACTGAAAATAGAAAGTCAAATTAGGTGGAGAATATTGGTTGTAATCTAAGTGACAACATTTTTTCAAGTAGAATTTATTTAGTTACAGTGACTTCACATGGAGGAACAGAACCTCAAGTTTGAAAATAGGAATAAATTTCATCCTGATTCTCCTTTTGAAGGAAACCTAAAGTAAGGAAGAGGATTTCATGTAAAGAAAACAAAATATGCAATTCACAAAAATGATCTAAGGATTATGGATTATAAGAAATTAAAATGGAATGTTGGTAAGAGATTAAGAAACAATATTCAAGAGATAACCAGGGATCAGGTTATATAAGGCCTGGAAAAGGGAATATAGTACCTGATTTTGTTTATATGGAGCATTTGGGCCACAGTATGGCAAAAGATTATAGAGGGAGTAGAATGGAAGCAGGATAAATAGAAGTCTAATCACAGCAATTCAGATAAAAGATGGTGCTGACTTAGCTCAAGGTATTGACAGTGGTCAGAAACAGACACATTCAAATATATTTTCTTTGTGTGTATGTTGGGCAAACACTCTACCACTGAGCTACATACTCAGCCCTTTTCATTCCATTTTTAAAATTTTGAAATAGGGTCTCATTATCTTGTTGTTATGGTTTGGATATGTGGTGTTCCCAAAAGCTCATGTGTGAGACAATTCAAAGAATGTTCAGAGGAAAGATGATTAGATTATAAACAGTGTACCCTCACTGGTGGATTAATCCACTTGAATGGATTAACTGGTAAGTGTAGACAGGTAGGGTGTAGCTGGAGGAAATAGGTCATGGGAGTGTGCCTTTAAGGTTTATATTTTGCCTCTGGTGAGCAGAACGCCCTCTCCCTTCTCTTCTCTTCCCCTCCTTCCCTCTCCTCTCTTCCCCTCTCCTCCCCCGCCTCCCCTTCCCTTCCTTCTCCCCCTTCTCCCCCTCCTCCTCCTCCTCCTCCTCCTTCTTCTTCTTGTTCTCTCTCTCTCTCTCTCTCTCTCTCTCTCTCTCTGATTTCCTCTGCTACACCCTTCTACCATGATGCTCAACCTCACCTGGGTCTCAAAGCTATGGAGTTGACTAAAGATAGAGTGAATCTCTGTAATCATGAGCCAGAATAAAATTTTCCTACTTGAAGTTGTTCTTATCAGGTATTTTAGTCAAAGCTACACAAATGCTAACTAAAGCACTTTCCAAGTTTGGCCTCAAACTTGTGATCCTTCTGCCTTAACCTCCTTGGTAGCTGGAACTGCAGGCGTGTGCCACCAGACCCAACTGTTCAAGATCTATTTTAAAGGTAGATCTAAATGTATTTGCTTATGATCAGTTCTGCCCTTCCTTTCTCTCCAGCATTCTCACAGAGAGTATATTGCAAAGGAGAAAGACTATAGATCATGACTCCAGCCTCAGGTGGCATGATTTCTGGACAAGGGATAATGACACCTAGAATTAACATGAAGTAATTCCACCATTTTTAAGCCTTTCTGAATCTTTACTTTTCCTAACCATTGCAATGTGGTGTCACTTCCCTCCCTTCTGTGAGTCACTTAATGAACACTTGCCCATAGACTTCATCTGCAATTTGTTTTTCAGTGACAAGGTGACAGTTTTGGTTCATTTAACAAACAACCAATTTCCAACCATTGCAAAGACCATCTGGGAATGTTCTCCTCCTGAGATAAGAATGTTGTTTTCTAATTGGTCTCTTTAATAGAAAATGTTCTTCTTCCTTCTACACAATGCTCACATCTGTCTTGTGGCCAAAGGGATTCTGCAGGTTGGCCTGAGATACTCACTTTGGATGCCTGTAGCATTAGTGCAAGCGAATGAAAGGATACTTTCAGGATTCTAAGTAGCCACTGAATTCATTAGCTTTTAACACATTCCACAGGGAAATCCTTAACACATAAAAACAACTCCAAAACACAGGTTTGATCCTTGAAATTTCTGTCACGAAATACTGTTCTTTGTGTTGATTTTGTTTAGACATGATGCTTATTAAATTTTGAGACTATATTAGGTTTAATATTTACATTTTGGTTTTAAATGGAAATGTTTTATCATTTAAAATACACTAGTAGAAGATTAAAGCAACCCAGGCTTACTGACAAAAGAGTGCAATTTCTCCTTTATTCGGTTTTGTATTTATCCTTGCATTGAATTTATTTTTTAAAAAGTATTAATATCCACCACATGAATTCTCTGAATTCAGACAGAGAAATGATAGATGAGCATGAAGGTAAGGATCCTACTATGATTTAATTTGAAAATTTTGCAAAAAGAGCATCGTATCTTTGGAATCTGATCTGTCTTGTTGTCATCATTGCTGTCTGTTTTAAGCCTTGGAATTACTTCACCCTTCTGAGCCTCATAAATAGATGGAAACTTGCAAATGAAGGAAAGAAGTTAGAAATAGAAATCATGAGCACTTTTGCTTCACAGCTTTACCTTGGGACCCAGTAAAGCTCACATAAAGCTAAGAATGTGTCACCTTCCCTTGAAAACTTGCTTGAAAACCTCATCTTGATTGATCAGTCTACTATTCTCCCTAAATTACCCTTCCTCACCTCTGAGGTAAAGTTTGGCTCCCAACTGACCTCAGATCCAGTATCTGCTATAGTCAAAAATAGGATGTGCCCCTCCATTCTCATATTTTCTCTCACTTGGACACTGAGGCACACGCACGGCACACACACACACACACACACACACACACACACACACTGGAGCCACCTGCCATAAGGGTTCGTTTCTGAGATACGCAACTTCAACCACTGACCTTTCATGTTTGAGCATCACTTTCTTACCCTTCCAGCCTTTTAACCAGCCAGGCTTTCATTTTAATGGTTACTAAAGAGTTTTGGTGATAATACTAACTATTCCTCAAATATCTGTACATTGTTTAAGAGAATAAACACACACACACATATAAATATACAATAAATATACATATATATCCAAATTGAGCATAACATCCTGCCTACAGATAAATGCAAAATAAAATTTAGTAGTATCCAATTGTCAAAAACTTTCAGAAATGTACATAAATCTTTCATTTTAGTTTTAAAATTCACATGTATTAAAAATTAGAAATTTTATTTTATTTTCCTATATTTTGTCCAATAGAAAGATTCTCATAAGATTTTTTTAACCAAAGAATGTAAAAGCAAATGATATAAAAACTGGAAACTTCAATTTTTACATTTTCTTGTTTTTAAACATGTTTATTATATAATATTATAACATCATCTTTTTGCTGGACTCTCAGGAATCACAGTATGCTATTTTAGACCAAAACTTTGGTGGGCATTCTGGCTCTTAAATGCATTGTATGGCTCTTGTATTACTTCCAGTAGTGTCTCTTTTCTTCATTAAGAAGTCTGTGATACCCTGTCCCATCCTAAACTTTCATTGACTGGTAAAATTTTCTTTTTTAGATAGCAATAGAATAATATGAGCTTGGAGATCCTTTTAAAAAAAATAATGTAACATTCTAATTTTCCAAATGATAGATGTAGCACAAGTAAGGCAAAGTGAAAACTTCCCCAAAGCCATGGAAATGGTTATGTGAAAAAGCACAGACCTGCTACTTTCTGCTTTTTTAGGAGAAAACTAGCTGTAGAAGATATTCAAAATAACACTAAAGGGTGACTGCAATCAACAAATATGAATAAGTAAACATCCATTTAGTAAAATGAATAAATTCCAATTAAAATATAATGAAACACTAATCACCCTATAAGACCGACACAGATAATTAATTTGATAATATAAAAGATGGGCATGATTGGTGGGGGACCTCATGAACTATGGGGGTAGGTGTGTAAATGATAGAAATCCTTTTGGAAGGTAATAATGAATAAAAATTCAAAACTTGCTTATACTCTTTTAACTTGCAATTTCACATCTAAGAAAGACTCTTAGTGCCCAAATTTATGCACAAGGCTATTTTTTGAATCTAAAACAGAAAAAATGCTAGCAAACATGTATATCACCACCAATAGGAATTAGGTCACATAAATGATGGAACAGTTATAAAATAGAATATTCTGTAGCTATTTCAAAAGTAAGTATAGATGCACTAGCTTATTAGTTTCTACTTAGTAAGTTTATCACCAAAACAGTTTACTTTCATACTGGTCATAGATTGTATTTGCAAATTGCCCTGGCAGGCAGGTGGGGCCATGTACCAAGGCCAATGGACTGTGAATAGAAATAGTTTGTGCCCATCTGGTCCTGGCCCATACAAATCTCACATATCCCACATCTTTGCTGTTTCCTTCTGTTTAAAGCAGAGGAACACAGCTAGCTTGAATGTCATGCAGTTAAGATGCAATGCTTCTATAGGATGGCCCCCGGGCCTTGAATAGCCACTTGGAAGAAATCCTGCTGCTGATCATGTGAGCGAAGAATTAAGGTTCCAGTGAGCTAAGCCCCTAAGATGACAGGACTCATCTGTTGCAGCAGCTAGCATTAAATTGAAATGCATTCATTTAAAGAATATCTAACATATATTAAAGAGTAAGTGAAAACTATAGAACATCACAAACAGTATGTTCACATTTGTGCTTTAAAGAAGTACACACAGATTAATTTTCTATGTGCATGCATAAGTGGTTTATTGAGTTTCAATAGGATAAAGTAGGAATTTGCTTCATGTTTGTGATTTCATAGCATCCTTTTCCATAACAGGAAAGATCTCATAGCTTTGCACTACTTTCAATTCATAAGAATAGTCTCTGTAAAAATAATTTTAACTTATTTTCAGACACCTAAACATTTAGTCCATTCTAAATCTAAATCACATCTAATGCACACTTTTCCCCATCCCCAGTTCTGACATGGCTGTTGGTTTGGAGACATGTGTGGGGGTGTGATGTCCAGTCTCTTCTTCGAGTCCCCTCCACTCCTTGGATTTCCTTTCACTCTGCTGCTTCAGTATTTCTTCCACAGGCAGTGCTGGGATATGTATGGATGTAGCACATCCACATCAACTGTTGGCAGAGCAGGCAGCCAAGGACTAAATAACATTTGGAGTGAACTGTGGCCCTTCCAGGAAAACTGCCACAGTGTATAATTCCTCATGTGAGCCTTGTCCCCTACAGTTGATAACTGCTGAACTCATTTGCTGCTCTTATCAATACACCTCAAAGCCACCCATTGTTAATCTAGAACCCTCTCATCACCATCCCCATGGATCTCAGGAGAGAAGTCAAATAGGACACGTTCTGTAGGGTCCATTTGGCATGTGATAAATTCACACATCTTCCCACCTGTCAGTAGCACAGGTTTGCTCTACAAATGCACTCCCTTCTCACTCTGCCTTAAGAATGCTCCAGGAAAGGTGTATGTGTGTGTGTGTGTATGTGTGTGTGCCAATATGTACACACACACATGCACATCCCTATGTCTAGGGATACAAGGGATACGTAGCAATTTTCCACATGAGCTTTTTCAACCTTACTCCTAGATTTATAGCAGACCTAGACCCTATCTCGGAAGCAGTTCACGAGGCCATGCTGACCTCCTTTTCTTACAGTTCCTCCCAACAACGACAAGTGTTCTTCTAGAAATAACATATGACCCAGACTGAGAAACAACAGTGTCCCTTTTCCTTCCTCCAAGGTAGGGGACAGAGAAAAGACAAGGCACTCTAACTCTCTCCACTATCATGCAGACTTTTCTTAATCACCTGTCAAAGTCTAGTCTTCTTTTATCAATCCTGAAGGTGAGGGATTGCAATTGAGGGTTGCTGGATTGTCAATCCAGCAGAGATATTATAACATGTCTGTTTGAATATTAAATACTTATATTTTATTTTTAGTTCAGAGGCTTTATCAAAAATTCAAAAACCATAGGAAAAATAATTCAGCATTCCAATGTGTTTGCACATGTGCCTGCATGTGCAGAAAAGCTCTTATAAAGTAAATTGAGTTGGGGAGGTCGATCAGAACCTAGGATGGAGATGAATGACAGTTATCATTGTAAACACTTTTATCCTGGTTAATGCTTTAATGATGTGCAGGTGCTATTATTTTTTTTACATTTGAACAGCCAGTTTTGTTTTAATAAAGGAAATTAGAATTTTTACTGGTACTGCTTTTCATTGTTACAAGTAATGTCCTTGATCATTTATAGCTAAAGAAATTATTTGAAAAATCATTGCTGTATCTAAAGCTTTAATTGCAGATTTTTCTCCCCAACTGGGTATGAAACTGTGTCAGTGACTGCAAAATACCAGAGCTGTCCTATGAAATTGTGGAAAATATCAGAAATGGCCCTGGAGATTCTGTCCTCCAGAAAATCTGCCAACTGTGTTCTCCACCCCTGCCAAAGCAGTGTACATGGTTTCTGAAGGTAATTGTTTATTGTTTTCATTCCCTCATACTAACAGTGCCAACCCACAGAATAATAGAGTAAGTGGCACTAACAATTGTCAGAGAAGTAACTACAATTCCCTCATCGTGTGCCAACAAAGGCCTCAAACTACACTTTAAACTGTCAACAAGTTTTAACACCCATTTGACTGACTTTTTCAGCTCAAAAGTAGCCTGTATTTTACTTTGAAATTTAGAACTTAGTATAATTTTCTTGATGAAATAAGATTTTTCATCAACTGCTCTAGGGGAATCAAATATTTTTTATTTCTTTTATATTGCTACCTTATTATAATTTAGCCAAAATAAAGTTATCTAAGTCAAACCACATCTTTTTAAAGCATGTGTATAACTGTGCACATACATATGAACACACGTGTGCATACGCACACACCACAATTAAACGTATACATCTATCAAAGTGAAAGAGCTCTGTGTTAGAACTTTCACTTCTCCATGTTGGAAAATACAGTTTCCAACTTAGGGTGGTTTGCTTTAGAGTTTTTGACTTGATGATGCAAAAATAATGTGTATTCAGTAGAAACCACACTTTGAATTTTAAGTTTCGATCTTTTCCTGGGTTACTGATATGTGAAATGATACTCTTTTGTGGTGCTGGGCAAAGCTGTAAGCCACAGCTCCAGTCAGCCATGCAATCATGAAGATAAACAGCCAGTGCTTTATAGTGTACTATTACCAACATTTTTTGATATAAGTATTCAATAAATTATATGGATGTTCAATACTTTTATTATAAATTGCCTTTGTCAGTTAACTTTGCCCAAACATAAGCTAATGTGAGTGTTCTTAGCATGTTTAAGGTCAATTAAGCTATGATGTTTAGTAGATGAGGTCTATTGAAAATATTTCTACTTACAATGTTTTCACCTTAAGATAAGTTTATTGGGTCATGTCCCCATTGTAAGTCAAATGATATCTGTATAACTAAAGACCAACAGCTCCTAAGCAGCCTCAAAGGTAACTACAAAGATTAAGGGAAAATCCTTAAAGATTACAATAAATGTTAAATTTGAAAATCAATCTATTGCTATAATTGAGGTGAACTATGAAGTTGAAGTATGGGAAACAAAGTGAAGAATACACATATTTACAAATCTAGGAAAACACATTTCCAGCAAATAATGAGGCAAGAAGGTGGACCTAGGTGCATTAGCCACAGATGGTTCACAATTGTATAAGAGAAAGAACTCAAGCCAGTCAAGAGCTGGGGGCTGAGTAAAGAGAGAACTCCCAGCACTAATTCACATGGAGGGTGGTAATTTTTTCAGCTATTCCAGCATGCCAAATGTGTTTTGTTTGGACCACCTAGTGTTTATTTGTATATTTGGCTGGTTTAACAAACATTTAATGATTGCCATGAAAAATTGGCTTGATCATAAGAAAAAAGTTGGAAAGTCTTTTAAACACTGATTCATAATTCCACATTGCAATAATAGGCACTGTGGTCCCTTTCCCTCCCTGACATGGAGACTTAACAGGTTTTGCTCACTTATATAAACCACACACCTTCTGTTTGCATCTATGTGCGGAAGCTCTGATGGTTTGAAGCAGTACTTTATAAAACTTCACTTTGACGTTATATTTAGAAACTTGTTTTGGTAACTGCTGTTCTATTTTCTGCCTTTTTAAATTTGACATTTTTTTTATTCCACCTATAAGTAAGGTCATGCCATATTTGTATTTTTGTGTCTGGTTTACCATAATGTCCTCCAGGTTAATCAATGTAATGAAAAGTGGCAGGACTTCCTTCTTTTGAAAGATTTACTAATATTTCATATGTGTGTGTGTGTGTGTGTGTCATAATTTCTTTGTCATTCATCTGTTGATGGATGCTTAGATTGTCTCCTTATCTTAGCTATTGTGACTAATGCTTACTGGACAGGAAGGTGTGGATGTCTCTTTAAGAGATGGACTTAACTTCCCATGGCTATATGCTAAGAAGTGGGAATATTGGATCAGATGATTGGGGTAGGAGAGAAATATGAAGAGATTGGTCAAAGTGAAGAGATTGGTATAAAGTGAAGTTCAGTTATCTGAGCTAAAAAGTTCTGGAGATCTAACATATAACATGGTAATAACAGTTAATAATATAATAATCCTCCTTAATCATGGGCCATACAGTCTCAGACCTCCTGTAGATGCCTAAAGTCTTAGATAGTGCAAAATCCTCTACATACTCCTATACCTAAATACATACCTATGATAAAAATTAATTTGCAAATTAAGCATAGTAATATGCAAATTAAGCACAGAGGTTAACAACAACAATAGAGTAAAACAAGTATAGTGAAATACTATGTGTGTTAGGCGTATGTGGTCATTTTCCTACTCAAAATACGTTACTGTATTTGACCTTTCATTTAAAAGAAGCACTTTATGGCTTCTATTTGGCATATCCAAGTTGCCAGCACTATTGGTCTTATGCTTTGGGGATATTATTACATTAAATAAGGTTTCCTGGAACACAAGTGTGTTATACCTCAACAGTGGATCTGATAAATCCACTTACAGGTATGCAACATAGACAGCTCGGACATGCTGGATGAAGGGATGGTTCATGCTCTGGATGGGATGCAGCAAGTGGATGCATGATTTCATCAGGTCACTCAGAAG
Source organism: Glaucomys volans (assembly GCA_020662805.1). Lineage (NCBI taxonomy): Eukaryota > Metazoa > Chordata > Mammalia > Rodentia > Sciuridae > Glaucomys > Glaucomys volans. Next base: position 67,075 of record JAJEJO010000903.1, read on the forward strand.
GGCATGCCATTGAAACTTACGAATTATGTACTTCAGGAATTTTCCATTAACACTTTGCATTTATTTTTATTGGTGAACTATAATTATACATAATAGTGGGATTCATTATGCCGTATTTATACATGCATATAACATAATTTGATCAATCTCATCCCTCAGAACCTTCTTGAAATGCAGCTGACCTTGGGAAACTGAAACCATGAAAACAAATCACAGCTGAGTGACGACTGCTGTGCTTTACTGTAGAGCTGAAAGTTACTAAGAAGGTTGATCTGATGTGTTCCCACCACACGCACACACACACACACACACACACACACACACACAAATCAAGCATGAGGGGATGGTTATGTTAATTAGCCTGACTGAGAAAATCATTTCACACTATATATATATCAAACATCATATTGTTTACCTTATATATAAACAGCTTGTGTATGTTGCGTTTACCTCAAGATAGCTGGAAATTTTTAAATAATAAAATTTTACCAAAGAAACATTGAGGAGTTTTATAAAGACAAAAGGCAAACTCATCACTTTAAATTGCCTATTATATTTTATTTGACTGAATTGATACACAAAAAACTGTAAAGTAACAAACAATATTGTATTTCTTTGTCAATTTATGTTGTTAGAAGATATACAAAGACATGATGTAAGTGTATCAGTATTGCAGTTGTATGCTATGGAGAATTGATATGGAGATAGATACAAACATAGTCGTTCCTAACACCTCGTATTCTGACATTTGTCCGATTTGATCTAAATTATTCATGGATAACTTCTTTTGTGAGCAATTATCATAAAGATGTACCAATGACATACAATTAAGAGAAATTTATTTTTTAATAAAATATGCTACTTACTGAGAAAACTAAGCACAATTAATGATGATTGACTGCTCAAATATACATACATACCTTAATAAATCAAGTAAAAATAAAAGGAAATCTCTGATAAACTTGAAGAACAAATGCTTACAAACAAATTTCATTGACTGCATCAAGCATAGTTAAACTATTAAGCTAAAGATGTGGAATCTAGGAGTGCAGGCATGCCTGATGGGAGGACATCAGTCAGTTAGTTTCAGGTATATAAACATTAGCTGTAAGGCCAGCTTCAGTAGAGTTGGAAAAATCTAGAGACTGGCTTCATTCTCCTACATTTTTCTCCACTTTATATTTCTTTGTGTCTTGGTAGCAAGATAGATATGGAAGCATTGGCCTTATATCTTTATATCTATCTGAAATGGATATTTGTCAATATGTAATATAAAGTTCTAAATTAACTGCTTTCCCAAGCATGTTAATGTTTTCCAACACAATGTAGCATTTGCAGAATATTCTCTCCTTATTCCCCTCCCTTCCAGAAGAAGCTCTGCAGAATCTGAATGTTTTAAATTTAGGACACTTACGGTTTTCTTCCTGTTTTAGACTAATTCATATTCATTACTTGTATTTTTACTAAAATACAGTTTTCTATTTACATTCTGTGCTGTAGTTTTTAGATGTTAAATGTTGTGGAAGAGAGAAAAGGAGAAGGACAAGAGACAAAAGGAGGGAGGTTGGAAAGAACAAAAATTCTGAATAATTAGAGTCTCAGGGCATCGACCATTCTTCATTTACTAACAGTAATTCTGCCATATTCTGACAGAAAATAAGTTAGAAAAAATATGCTTGGTGCCCTCAACTCCTGGACCTATCACTGGGTAATAGGTGAGGTTGACAAATGGGATCAGGAGGGAATACCATTCAGCTCTGTCCCAGGCTGTTCTTCACAAAAGTTGAAAAAACAAAGGCTTTCTCCTCTCCATTCACCAAAGTTGGTGCCACTCAACTTTCTATTATAATTTGGCAAATTTTCTTTGCCAACGTATTCACTTTGCCTTGTTTATTCTTGTTAACTTGATGCCCAAGTACTCTTATCTTTTCAGTAATTTTTGCTCTCAAAAAAGGTGCAGATTCTTCACTGGTATAAAATAAAAGCAGGGATGTTCAACATTGAATTATTTGGTGGAGGATGAATGGGGCATTTCGTATTTAGCTTTAACATTACCTTTACTTCTTATATTTATTTTTTGGACAAATTCAGCAATTTGGTGTGTATATCAAATACTTTGATTTATTTTAGTCACATTGGGTTTGAATTTCTTCCTTTATCAGGTGAGTGGCAGGAAAAGGACAACATCTAAGGTCAAATTGACACCTAGCATTCTGTTAGAAGTTGTCCTAACTGGTGATGCTCAGTTTAAAATCAACCTGGATCTGACGATTATCCTAGTTCAGATTTTTGTATAAAAGGTAAGTTATGAATAAAATAATTTAGAATGCACTACACATGGAAAAAATATTATGCTGCCTTGAAGGGTTGCTAAAGAGAATAAAAATTGGGGGAGGGGCTACATTTAATAATCTAACTCCATAATTTCAATAGACAACATAAAGAAAATGAAATGTTAACAGGTAAATACTAATTACAATTTAGAAGTAAACTAATGGCTATTTTTTGTCATGGAAATGAGCAAAAGACAAAACGTTTTCAAACTTTTGATAGTTTCTAATTAGAAATAAACTCAAATATGAAGTTACTCTAAAAGAAGTCCTGGCACATGAAAATTTAGCATTCCTAACTTCATATCGTAAATTTCTATGCACTTGTTATACAATATTAATTTTTGGGGGTAAGTTTTAAAATCATAACAAAATTTTACACATTTATCATCATGTTTATTATTCCATCAACTAGCATATAAAATAGGGAGTCTTATTGGCAGAGATCTGGTTGGTCCCTAATGAAAATCAAAAGGGACAGGTGACTTTTGCTTTTTCTAGTTGGTTCCAGTGTTTTATAATCTTACTTTTTCCCTTTCATGAAAAAAAAAATCAACTGGTTATCCATATGCAGAAGAATGAAACTAGACGCTCAGTCTCTCACGCTTTACAAAAAATCAACTTAAAATGGATCAAAGACATAGGAATTAGACCAGAAAATATGCGAATCCTTAAAGAAAACATAGGATCAACACTCCAGCATAGAGGTACATGCAATGACTTTATCAATAGGACCCACAGAACTCAGGAAATAGTACCAAGAGTTAGTAAATGGGACAGCTTCAAAGTAAAAAGCAAAGGAAACAATTAGGAATGTGAAGAGAGAACATACAAATGGGAGAGAATCTCTGCTAGTTACTCTTGTAAAAGAGGATTAGTATCTAGAAAACATTAAGAGCTCAAAAAACTTCACATCAAAAATACCAAATAATCTAATCAATAAATGTGCAAAGAAACTGAACAGCCTCTTGACAGAAGAAATGTGAATGGTCAACAAATACATGAAAAAATGTTTAACATCTCTAGCAATTAGAGAAATGAAAATTAAAATAACACTGATTGCATCTCACTCCAGTCAGAATGGCAACAATCAAGAATAAAATAAACAATAAATGTTGGCTAGGATGTGGGGAAAAGGGGACACTCATACTATAATCCCATAACATACAAAAACATACACTGGAGAAAAGATAGCCTATTCAACAAATGGTGCTGAGAAAACTGGAAATCCACATGTAACCAAATGAATTTAAACCTCTATCTCTTACCCTTCACAAAAATCAACTCAACATGGATAAAAGACAGGCACTCAGATAGAGATTCTGCACCTAATAGAAGATAAAGTAGGCCCAAATCTTCATCATGTTGTCTTAAGACCTGACTTCCTTAATAAGACTCCTAAAGCGCAAGAAGGAAAACTAAGGATCAAGAAATTCTTTCTTCTCAGCAAAGGAAATAATCTGTAATGTAAAGAGAGAGCCTACAGAATGGGAGAAAATCTTTACCACATGCACCTCAGATACAGCATTAATCACCAGGATATATACAGAACTCAAAAAATGTAAGACCAAAAAAAAAAAAAAACCCAATCAATAAATGGGCTAAGGAACTGAACAGACACTTCACAGAAGAAGAAATACAATCAGTCAACAAACATATGAAAAAATGTTCAACGTCTCTAGTAATTAGAAAAATGCAACTCAAAACCAAGATTTTATCTCACTCTAGTCAGAATGTATCAAGAATACAAGCAATAATTAGTGTTGGTGAGGATGTGGGGGGAAAGGTACACTCCTACATTGCTGGTGGGACTGCAAATTGGTGCAACCACTCTGGAAAGCAGTGTGGAGATTCCTCAGAAAACTTGAAATGGAACCACCATTTGACCTGGTTATCCCACTCCTTGGTTTATACCCAAAGACCTTAAAATCAGCATACTAAGTGACCCAGACACATCAACGTTTATAGCAGCTCAATTCACAATAGCTAAACTATGGAAGCAACCTAGATGCCCTTCAAAAGATGAATGGATAAAGAAAATGTGGTACATATACACAATGGAATATTACTCAGCCTTAAAGAAGAATGATATTATGGCATTTGCAGGTACATGGATGGGACTACGGAACATCATATGAAGTGAAATAAGCCAATCCCAAAAAACTAAAGGTCTAATGTTTTCTCTGATAAGCGGATATTGATTCATAGTGTGAGTAGGGGTGGGGGGTAGGGAAGAATGAAGGAACTTTGGATTGGGCAGAGGGGAGTGAGGGGAGGGGTGGGATGGTGGGGATGGAAAGTGTGGTAGAATGAGAGAAACATTATTACCCTATATATGTGTTTAATTATGCTACTGGTATGACTCAGCACCATATAGAGCCAGAAGAATGAGAAGTAGTGCTCCATTTGTGTACAATGTGCCAAAATGCATTAGTCATGTATAACCAATTAGAAAAAAGAAAAAAAGAAAAAAAAGGAAATGTGGCATATATATACAATGGAATATTACTCAGCCATAAAAAGAATGACTTTATGACATTTGGCCCTAAATGAATGGATTTGGAGAATATCATGCTAAGTGAATAATCCAGTCCCCCAAAACCAGAGACCAAATACTTTCTCAGTTATGTGGATGCTAACGCACAGTGGGCGGGGGAGGGGAAGAAGAGAAATTTAGTCGATTAGACAAAAGGGATTGAAGGGAAGGGAGAAGGAACAGGAATAGGAAAGACAGTGGAATGAACCTGACATGATTTTCCTGTGTCCATGTATGAAACACCACAGTGAGTCTCTACATCTTGTATAACCACGAGACTGAGATCTTAAATAGAATAAGATACACTTCATGTTTGTATAAATGTGTCAAAATATATTCTACTGTCATATAAATCTAAAAGGAACAATTAAAAACAACAACTCTGAGATTTCATCTCACACACACTTGTCAGAATGTCGGTCATCAAGAAAATAAATAAAAATAAATGTTGGAGAGGATGTGGATAATAAGACATGCTTTTTTGGTGGCCAAAATCCATGAAGCAGGCAACTAAAAAGTGTGTGACACTCTGGACAACAGATCTAGATGGAATCACCTTTCTGCAGTCTCAAGGAGGAAATTTAAATTAACTGGTGTATTTAGGTAATACAATGATTCTGTACGTGAATATTATAGACTATAAGAATTTAAAGACTATATTTGTCTCCTAAAATTCATATGTTGAAGCCATAATTTTAAGTGAGATGATATTAGTAGGTAGGGCCTATGGGAGATAATTAGGCCATGGGTTAGAACCCTCACGCGTGGCATGAGTGCCATTGAAGGGACCCTAGACAGCTATCTCACTCTGCTGTGTAAGGTTATGGTGAGGAAATCATTTATCTTCAATTCAGAAGAGGGCCTTTGCCAGAGCTCAGACATGATAGAACCCTAAGTTTGTATTTGTAGTCTCTATAACCATGAGAGGTAATTCTGTTGTTTATAAGCTACCTAGGTTAAGGATGCTTTGTTATAGCAACCAGAAGGAACTTAGACAATGAGTTCATGGAAAATGGGCTGTAGGGAGTCAATAAAGAATTTGAAGTTTTATTAGAAATTGGGGGGTTACAGGGAGAGACTCGATATCCTTCACCAGATTCTCACAGTCATTTCTGACTCACAAGAAAAGTGTAAGAACCAAAGTGCAATAAAATAAACGGCATCAATTTTTTAAAAATCTGAAAAATTTTTTAAGCCTGCAGCAGGCTGTCCAGCCTAGCACAGCCAGAATAAGACTTACTGATGAAAACTCTATAAATAACAGATTCAAGAAGATGAATTTTTACATGTAAATTGTAATAAAATGGTAGTAAACTAATTATAAAATATACTAATTTACTATTTCTATTAAGGAAGTTGTAGAAAAGAAGTACTCTTAATTTTAAAGAAAAAAGAGATGAGCTGGGCGTGGTGGCGCACGCCTGTAATCCCAGCACTTGGGAGGCTGAATCAGGAGGATCGCAAGTTCAAAGCCAGCCTCAGCAACTTAGCGAGGCCCTTAGCAACTCAGTGAGACTCTGTCTCTAAATAAAATACAAAATAGGGCTGGGGATGTGGCTCAGTGGCTGAGTGTCCCTGAGTTCAATGCATGGTTCCAAAAAAAAAAAAAAAAAAAAAAAAAGAAAAAAGAGATGAGAAAAAATTGTAAAGGATAAGGGAGTCAGGATATATACATTTTATTATTCATTGAGATTAAAAATGTCTTCATGTTTTAAGTAACAGAGGCCTGGTTTATCTTTTATACATCACCCTTACATAAATGCTCCTATCGGTCATTACCTTTCTGCAGTGTGTCATTATTCCTACTTTATAAACAATGTCAGTGATGGTAAGTCACTTGACAGTCCATCATACAGAGAACCAATGGCAAAAGCAATCACATTAAAGCAATCTTACTTACTAAAAAAAAGAAAGAAAGAAACAATGACATTTTCCAGGCTTTCTATGACTTCTCATGCTGTTTCTCTAGTCTCCAAATTTCTTCTGTTGTTTTCAATCATGTACTAGAGCTCACCACTAAAGTCTGTGTCAGCACACATCACTTTCTCGTAGCTTGAAAACACTCAACACTGTACACCCTACGACTTTCTCTTTACCCTTCTGGATCTTGGCATAGTAGTGGGCACGACAATCAAGGCTGCTTCATGGGCTTATAACTGTGCGGCCACAGAGAACCTGAACAGAAGGCCCTGCGCTTGGATTAATAATGTGGAGAGCAGTGACGGAGGATGGGAGAGCAGATACTGAGATCAGGGGTCTCTGTGCCCTCATGGCTGTGGCATGCCCCATTCCTGGGAATGTTTCTGTGCAAGGGCACAGGGTGCCTAGCTGCTGTAGCAATGCCCTGCATGGGGAGACTCTGTGCAAGAGTCCTATCAGCCCTGACCTTGGTCTCAGGCACACAGCTCCTGGGAAGGAAGGAATTCTTTTTTTTTTAATTTTTAATTTATTTTGATTCATTGTACACAAATGGAGTACAGCTGTTGTTTCTCTACTCGTACATGAAGTAGAGTCACACCATTTCTGTAAACATACATGTACATAAGGTAATGATGTTTGTCTCATTCTGTTATTATTCTTACCCCCCAACCCAATTCCATCCCTCTTTTTTCCTCTATGCAATTCATCCTTCCTTCATTCTTGCCTCCTCCCACCCTGCATTATGTATCATCATCCACTTATCAGAGAGATCATTCGGCCTTTGGTTTTTTGGGATTGACTAATCTCATTTAGCATGATATTCTCCAACTACATTCATTTACCTGCAAATGCCATAATTTTATTCTTCTTTATGGCTGAGTAATATTCGATTGTGTATATATACCACAGTTTCTTTATCCTCTCATCTATTGAAGGGCATCGAGGTTGGTTTCACAATCTTACTATTGTGAATTGAGCAGCTATGAACATTGATGTGGCTGCATCACTGTAGTATGCTGATTTTAAGTCATTTGGGTATAGGCCAAGGAGTGGGATAGCTGGGTCAAAAGGTGGGTCCATTCCAAGTTTTCTAAGGAATCTCCACACTGCTTTCCAGAGTGGCTGCACTAATTTTCAACCCCACCAGCAATGTATGAGTGTACCTTTTCCCCCCCATCAGCTTTCTCATACTAGACAAAGGAAGGAATTCTTATGCAAGACAACCACAATGTTTCACCAGATCCACCTCTCGGTTCCTGCCTACCTTACAGCAACTTTAGCAATGAACTTTCTTGAGAGCTACACAAAGCTCCTAAGATTGCACTTTGCAACTGTGGATTGCAACTGTGGAAAAGCTACACATATGTCCTGGTTTCTGTAACTTTCCTGAATACAAAGAATAATGGTCACAGAGTCTTTAATCTGATAATGAGACATATATCAATAAAGATTGCTGGCATAACTCTTTAGATCTCATCTCCATCAGAGAGCAGAGCTCCACCTGATCCCAGCTTAATCTTCAAGATCTGTGTCTGTGAATCTTTATTTTCCAATCCTCCTTCAACCCTCGCCAGACCCAAGAGTTTGGATGCACTGGTCGAGACAGTTTAATGCTCTGCTACTGCTGTCATGAAATGCTTAACACTTTTCTAATGAAGCAATCCATGTTTTCATTTTATACTGACTCCATAAATGGTGTAGCTGGTCCTGGGCAAAATGCAAGCATTTGTATATGCGTAGTTGTGTTTATCTTCATATGGAGATAGATATAAATTCTGAAGCATCCAATCATAATTATCTATGTGGGTAATATGGCTAAAGGAACTTCTAGTCTGTCCCCAGTTGTACCTTAAAGCATGGAAAGTGAAAACATTCTCCTCTCCCCTATAATTGGTTTCTATTTCCCTCTGTCAAAAAATATTTATTGATGTGTTAACAGATTGTAATCCAATTTAAGGGAGTTTGATTTTCCAATATACTATAATGAATATATGTGCAATTATATAGCATGCTATTAGTTTTCTTTTACTACATATGATAAATTTTACAGATTTATGGGCAAATTAAATGTTTTAATCATATAACGAAGTTTTCATAGCTCAAATTTTGTTTATTGAATAAAATTATGATATGCATTGAGTCCAGACATTTCTCATAATTTTATAAAATTCATAAATGAAATATGAGAGGCCAAAAGTAGTGTCACAACTTTAAAAGTTTGTGAAAATGAACAACAGCTAACACATAATTTTACACATTATTTTCTAGCAGGGTCTATTTCACTAATTTTGGGGGGGGGGTTTGTATCAGGGATTGAACCCAGGGGCACTTAACCACTGAGCCACATCCCCAGATGTTTTCCATATTATATTTAGAGACAGGGTCTTTCTAAGTTGCTTAGGGCCTTACTAACTTGCTAAGGTTGGCTTTGAACTTGTGATCCTCCTGCTGCAGTCTCCCAAGTTGCTAGGATTACAGGTGTGCACTGCCCACCAGGAAATTTCACTAATTTTTTTGGCTCTAAGCCAATACAAGTAGAAAAAGAGGTGATTCAACCATTTCATTCAACAATTTTGAAATTTAGATTATGTTAATAGAGCATTATTGTACTTTGTGGATACTATTCAGCAAAGTTTGATGTTAATTGGTCTGGAGTGTAGCCTGGAAATCAGTATATTTTTAAAAATCTCCTGTGTGTACTACAGGAAACTTAGCTTTGAGTCTTATGATGGATAAAATAATACTGTAGCTTATGTACAAATACAGCCAACACCACAACTTTTAAGATTCTAACTGCTAACACCTTGTGAAGATGTGCAAAATTAACAAGTGCTTAACAGGGGCATGTATTTCTGGAATATACCCAACTATATTATAAATTAATAAATTCATTCTAATACTAAGGTGTAATTAACCACTGTCTTTAATATCTAAGTTTTGCAAATTTTAACTTTATTATTCAATGTATTTTTAGTTGTACCTAAGAGTATAAAGTTAGAGTATTATAAGTAAACAGCTAAAGAAAATTTGGACAAACTATTAAAAACTAATGTTATTATCCTTTGTTGTCATTTTTGTTGTCATTTTTGTATCAATTTTAAGGTAAGAGAAACTGATTATTACCATACTCACTCTAAACCTTTGAAAAGTATCCAGGAACAGAAGTTCATATTTCATTTTTCCCAAATGTCCTTCTGGGTTGCTTAAAATACCCTTATTATCCTTGGGCCTGATATAAGAACATGTTATTTTTTTTCTCTCATATTACTCTGAGATTAATTTTGGCAGTACAAAGACCTATTCATTGAAGTCTATAAATAAAATAACATTAATAGAAAATATATAATAGTTTAAATAGCATTGCTTTAAAACAATCAGATAGAAGATGCAATTCAATTCTACAGAATTTAAAATTTCACCAGTTTCACAAATTTTTGCCAAATGTGTGGTACCTGAAAAGTTGTCAAAATGATTTATTTTATACAACCTACTATTCCACAGACCTTGAAAATTTTTAAAGAAGTCATTCTCACATTTATGTGTTACTATCCTGATTAAAATATGCTTTAATAAATTTATACTACATTGAAAATCTGCATTTCTCCCTTTGAAAATCCCAGGGATATTTAGAAGAACAGAAACACTGAAAGCACTCTTCTAGATGGTCAATAGGAAAGAAGGAAGGAAAGGAGAGGTGAGCGAAGGAAAAGAATGTTAATCAAAATATGAGGGGGGAGTGGCAGGGGTATGAAAACAGTGGAATGAGACAGACATCATTACCCTATGTACATGTATGATTACATGAATGGTGTGAGTCTACATCATGTACAACCATAGAAACGCAAAGTTGTACCCCATTTGTATACAATGAATCACAGTGAAGTCTGTAAAATTTTTAAAAAATATACAATGTAGTTCCCTCAAGATATAAAAAAAAAAAAAAGTATAGAAATAAAAGGAGGACTAGCATTTGGATTGTTTGGTAAAAAAGGAAAATCCAAGGAACTTGGAGAATGGAAATCTGGGGCCCAGACATGCAGTTGAACAATAAGCACCCTGCATTCCTATAATCTTAGGTATGCTTTGTATTCCACAGCTTTGGAGACTTAGGACAGGGTATTTGAGTGCAATGTTCTCCTTATATATACAGGAAACCCACAAAAATGTTTTCCTGTATCTTGTGGGGAAATCAAGACAGGCTCTATCATACATTAACTAAATAGAAGAACATGTAATTACTAAAATGTACAGGAAAAACAGAACAATGTAGTTTGTTTATTTTCTGTAGCTGACCTCATCTTCCCTTCAGGGAGGGTGGGTGGAATTTAAGTTTGCTGAACAACTTAAATTACTGCAGTTCTCTTCTGTTGGGACTGTTTCTCCCAGACTCTTTTGGGTGAAGCCTTCATGGTTTAGGGTGTTTTGTGGTCCCCTTGTTCTATGAAGGGGGTTGTGGGGAGTTTAGATAACCTCATGGTTCCAACATGAGCCTTATCTTCTGCTCTCAAAGGGATTTTCTAAGAAAGATTATAAACTGAGCTATCTCAAATTTTAATCATTTCATTATAGCACAGGGGTAAAGAATACTCATTGTTGATTAAAGAGATTACAACTAGTAAGCTTCTATTAACTTCTTAGTAAGAGACATTAAAACCTCACCTGTAATCTATCACGAGCACCACAGCTGCTGTGTGCCATTGACCCAGTCGCTGGCTTCAGTCCATTCCATTACAAACTAAACGCCAGCAATAGTCAGCAAAAGCCCTGGAAATGTTTGTATCTCTACTGTGCGGAAATGAGTGCTTCAACCACAATTTTGATTTGTATATAAGAGGCAAATCCTACAATCTCAGAATTGTCATTGTGAAAAATAGGTGCAAGTCCCCAGAATTGACCCTGTCCAGCTTCCAGAAAAAGTGCCCGTTCCTGTAACAAGTCACATGGTTACTAACAAAAGACGTCCAGTGAGGCTTCTAGTAAATCAGAGTCATCACAGTCAGAAAGGCTGTATCTCAAACTGCTTCCAAGTCGTATGATAAAGAGGAAGTTTCCACAAGATGACAACTTGTTTTGTTAAGATACAGATAATTTTTGAATTCCCACAACCTCAAAATGACAATCTCTAATCCAAAGTTTCTACTTAAGGAAATAATATAGCAGGAATGAACTGGCACAGATGAACAGAAATGACAAGTGATAGGTCAGTCAACATTACCCTGGGGTTAGATTAAGATGTAATGCTACAAATAATGTCTTTATAAATGTGTTTTACTTACACGTTCATTGCCTTGAGGGATCATCTTCAGGAGAGGAGGCTGAAGGTATAATTCTTTGAAATTATAAAGATATTCATTGACTGGGTAACAAACAAATTACTATAAATTCAAGCTCTCCCCCCCCTAGGAAACCAAATTTTTTACATGGCTCAGATGACAATTTCTGAAAACAACTGAGAATCTTAATAATATCACAGCATGAGTTTCAAAGCCTTTTCTGAAATGACACTGAAATCAGAGAGTTTGAGGATAATTTTGTACCAAAGGTACCAGCTGCATGAAATTAGTCTTTAATATCAACTTCATATTATATTAATATAAACAATCTATTTTTAGTTTTATTTGTTTATAAAAGTAATGAATTATATTGTGGTAGAAGCTTTATTGAACATCAGGAAAAAAAAACTGCTCTTTCATAAGAAAAAGTGTCAGTGTTATGTCCCTTGTGTGTATCTGTGTCATGTATTCATGAAAGATAAATTTAAATCTAGCTTTGCATTTGTTCTGTTTACTGTTCCATGACACAGAACAATAGATTTATGTGGTATAACTTTATATGTATTTATAATGCCTTTTTTTTTTTTTGATGGTGACAAGGATTGAGACCAGGAGCCCAGGACTGCAAGCATGAACCCTACCAATGAACCATGCCTCCAACCCCATTGAATATTAGTTGCTGTTTTCATCATTTTAGTCTTTCTTTCTCAATGTCTGTATGTATTTTTTCTTTTCAGCAGAAATTTTCTGAGTATATGTTACAAGTAATTCTTATACATATATTCCTGATATGTATACTTATGTACATGTATTCCTGGTTTTTAAAGCATGTTATATCCTAGGGTATGGAATTGAGAACCTCTTCTCTTTTTCTATCCTAGTTTTCTGTGTATAGTGGTGTATAAATGATTTGGAAAACTACAATTTTTGTCATGTGGAAATTCCTAACTTTTCTTAACTATTTCAAGAGAAGTAGAAGAAAACATTATTAAATCGATAAAGCATTTGGCTTTGTAAATAGAGCCATGTACACCATTTTTTATGCTTTTTAAAGATTGCTTTCTTTCCCTTCTAAAATTATAACTGCACAAGCAAACTCTCAATGTATGGTTGATGTAAAAAGTGGAAACACTAGTGATAAACCTCAGGTTTCCTATGCAGAAGGAAGAACAGCTACCGATACACTGTGTATTTTTACCAACCTTAGTTTAATTAGTTTATGTATTTCCCTAGATACCATTAAGAACATAGAGTATTATTTAATATTTTAACTCATCATTAATGACATACCTTATGTTTTAATTTTATGATGCCTTTTTTCACTTTGTACTCATTAAATGAAGTTCACTATATGTTGATAGGAATGAGTATCTAATGCACTATTTTCCAGAACACGGATGAACCATGTTTTATTTACCATTCCATAATTGGTAGACATCTATGTACTTAAAACTCTCTACTATTCTAGAGTACTACAATGAACATTCTTATTTGTATTTTGTGCCTACACACAAATGTTTTATTCTAGGTTTTATTTGGAAAAGTGAAACTTATGCAAACATGTTTATAAAATTTAATGCATGATGACAAATGACACTGTATGCTGGCTGCGCACATTTTTATTGTGGCCAACACCACAAAAGACCACATGTTTTTAACACCCCAAGTATGAAATTGCTGACTCAATATCTAAATTTTTTCTATATTATTTAGTTCAGCTCATATGGATTCTTTTATTTAAATGTGAATTTTGGGGGGCAGGGCATACACTCTTCAATTTAACGCAAGCATTACTGCTCACTCTTAGTAGATCTTGTCTTTGATCTCCCTGATATTTGTAGGCATTTGAAAATGTTATCCATGCCCAGAATGATACCATGGGTTATTATCCAATCTAGAACACATTTGAGAGCACAAAGGTCAAAACCAGAACAGCAGGCATAAACCTGGAGTATCCTGTGCCACCTGGAATGTATGGTCATCCTATAAAGTTTAAATATCTATCTCATTGCTTAGCCCATTTTCTCAAATGCTTCTCAATTACTAGTTGTTTAAAGTCTGTACTCCTTTTTCCATTGTTTTGCTTTATTGAGTATTATGGGATTTTCACAAACTTTCTCTTATTTTATCAGTTTTATATATTGCTAATTTAGTTTCCTTCTCTGATACATGTATATTATTTTATTTTTAGTTGTAGATGAACACAATAACTTTATTTTGTTTATTTTTTTATGTGGTACTGAGGATCCAACCCAGTGCCTCACACATCCAAGGCAAGTGCTCTACAACTGAGCCACAACCCCAGCTCTAATATATTTATTTTTATCTGGGTTTATGATATGTCAAATTTAGATTTTATATTCCAATCTTATTTATGTCTTTCCATTCCTAGGCTTACATTTTGCATATTACCAGGTAATATATTGTGTCCTTTCTCTTGTATTAGATAATGAATATAGCATCCTTCACTTCCCTTATAATTATTTTTATTTTTGTTTCTTACATATATAGATCTTTCATTCATTTGATATTTGGGGGAATAGTTTGGGGGAATAGGTAGGGCTTAAGTGTTTGTTGCATTTCTTAAATTCAAACCAATATTTAATTCTACTCTCTCCATAATATTTCTTTTGCAGCAATTTTATATTTTAGAAAGTGAAAGAGACACCAAAGAAAAAACTAACTTCCTCAGAATAGACTCCATTATATGAATTTTTCCCTTGAATTTAGATATCACAAACTAATACTCTTCTTTGAGCAATGAAATGAGATTTTGCAACAGGTATTTATTAAGGACTTGAAACTGTTCATTCTCCCCTGAGTTTAAAATACAATAATCAGGGTATAGAATTTGAAGGAAACATGCAAACGACAAGAACATATAATAAGGAAAAGAAAGACTTCAGTGTGAGGTCACTGAAATTAATTGATATAATGAGCACACTCACTGACTAATATAAAGGAAAGGCTAATATTTACATTAGGAACAACATGTTACAAGAAATTGAGATAGAGTTTTCTATTTCCATTTTGGATGAAATAGCTAATGGCAGTCCAATGTACCACATAGATTTTTCATCTATAAAAGTCAGGTGAAACACAGTATTTATGTTTTAAAGGCAACAGATAGCTGTTGAAGCAGTGAAAACTACAAAGCCAACAATTTACACACACAAAAATAAATAAGCTAACTGTCTTTTACAGTCATTTTTTCCCCTGAAGATATTTACCTGTTCTGAGCATGGGCAAGGAACTAAAAATGCAGAACCATTTCTAGGAGTAGGTTACTATTAGGAGCCCTTGGTATAGACTTGGAGAAAATGGCCAGGTTCCCTTCAAGGCAAATACTGATTGCAAAAATTCAGAGTAGAAAGCCGAAAACTTACACAACAAGCCTCTGAAAGAAAGGCAGAGTTTTTCTACAGTCTCCTGAAACAAAATATAGAATTAAAGATATTCTAGAGTATAGGGCCCCAGAAAATGCACCTGACCCTTGGTAAAAAACCAAGGAGGACCAAGGTAAATCATAAGATGAGCTTTCCCATGCTGCAACCCAAATTTGTGACAGCACAGTCCCTGATTTGTCTAAAGTGATAGCTACCACACTATCTTCTCTGTGGAAGGAAAATTAAAGCACTGTAGAGGAAGATAACATAAATTGCAACCTTTGTAACTTTGGCCCATAATATCTGTCATTCTATCCAAATAACCAGAATGACATAAGAGAGAACCTCATGATCAAAAAACAGGAGGAAGCCAGGTGTAGTAGTGACCGCCTCTGATAACCCCAGTGACTTGAGGGGCTGAGGCCAGAGGATTGTAAGTTTGAAGTCAGCATTAGCAATTTAGTGAGAACTTGTCTCAAAATAAACACATTAAAGGACTGGGATAATTCTCAGTAGTTAAGGCCCCTGGGTTCAGTTCCTGGTAACAAACAAAAAGCAAACAAACAAAACACAGAGGAAAAAAAGTAATAGAAAAAGGGTTGCTGATAATCATGGTGTTGAGGTTAACCAAACATGAATTTACATTAACTATGACAAGCACAAGTAAGAATATAAAGGAAAATATGGAGAAAACACTAACAGATAAGAATTTTCAGCAGAAAAATTTAAAGTCTAGAAACAAATAGAAGCTGAAAATAGCATAAAAGAAAATACTAAACAATTGACAGATTTTAATCACATATTATTCAAGAAAACTAAAAGGAGTAAAAAAATGGAAATGGATGAGATGGATTAAATACAAAACAATATTTACACAAGTACATGAACACAGACTCAAATATATGAATCATAATGGGAATGTATTTCAAAGAAATATGATTTCCAGGCTGCGTTATTAAAAAAACTATTTAATAAAATAGTGTTTAAAAGATACATATCTTAAATATAAAACCCAGAAAACTAAAAAGAAATAAAGTATATTTTGGAACACTAACCAAAAGAAAGATGGAATAGTTATATTAATATATGATACATTTTAGAGCAAAAATCTAATTCACAAGGAATATATCACATTTCTAAGTCTGAATGCACCAATTAGCGAAGTTTAAAATGGTTTAGGAAAAAAAACAACTTGCTAAAAAGAAAAATATACAAATTTATAATTATAATGAAACACATGAAAATCTCTTTAAAGTTAATAAAAATTTAAAAATGTCTTAAAGACACAAAAAAGTAATTAGTAGGTCTCAGCAACAGAATTGACACACTTTAACAGCCAAAAATGCAATCATTTGTACAATAGCAACTGAATTTACATTCATTACAATACATCAAATTGTATATTATTTATAAACTTCACAATATTTCAAAGGTTGTTTTGAGTGCATCTTCTTATCAAAGAGGAGCTGAGCAAGAAACTAATAACAAAACATAACTTTAAAAATCCACAACTGCTTGGAAAATAATAGAATATTTCTAAATATTTATATACCAAGTAACACATCACAACAAAAATCAGAACACCTTTGAGTAAGAACACAAACAACAAAGCAAAATATGTGTGTACTTAGCTAAAACTGTTCATAGGAAAATACATAATCGTAAATGCATATGTTAGAAAATAAGAACCGTTTTAAAAAAGCAACGATATGCATTTTTATCTGAAGATATTTGTAAAGAATGAGTGAATCAAAACCAAAGAATGTAGGGAAGATATAATGAACATGAGAAATAAAGAAATATAAAACCAAAACTTGATTGTTTGAAAACATTAATACAGCTTAAAAGTTCATTAAAAATGTTACCAAGAAAAAAGAAAACACATAAAAATTTATCACATAAAACAGGATTTTAGCATGGACTCTATAGATGTCAGCAAATTGGGAACAAAAACTTCCTGATTCAGTGAAGAATTTCTTGAAAACACTATAGCAAACATCTTTATTAATGACAAATTTTTGAAAAATTTCCTTGAGATCAGTAATGAGCCAATGATCGTTGTATTAGCACTTCCATTTACCAGTTATGGAGTTGTTAAGTATAATGAGACAACAAAGAAACGCATGAAGATTGAAAACTATTATTTGTAGATGGCATACTTTTCTACAAAGAAAACAACAAAAAAACTGAGAGCCTAACTACTAGAATTACTAAGTGAAACTGACAGAGTCACTGAATGGAAGGTCATTATACAAAAAATCAACAGCATCTCTGCATATCAGCCACCAATGAATAAAAAGTGAAATCCTTAAGCAATGATACTATTTGCAAAAGCATAAAATACATGAAACATTTAAGAAGAAAACAAAAGATATGCAAGAGTGCTACTCTAAAATAAAGAACATTTATTGGAAAAAATTTGAAATGACAGTACATAGAGGGATAACCAAGTGCATGGGTTGGAAGATCCAAAATCATCTCTAAATTTACTGCAATCCCAATTAAAATACTAAAAAGTTTATTTATGAAATTCAACAAGCTTGTCCTAAAAATTCTATGCAAACTCAAGTGACAAAGAATATGTAGTGAACTTGACAATTATTGAAACTAAAGATTCATAGCATGAGATCTCAAGATCTATTATAAATTCATACTTATTAATCAGTATGCTATAGGCCAAACCAATTGACCAATAGAACAGAGTAACCTATAAATAGACTCACACAGATATAGTCCCTGTCTCTTATCAATGGTAACATTTCTGTGTAGTGGGTTGTGTAGTCAGTTGGACATCCATATAGTAAATAATGAGTATTTGCCTGCATAGCATTCCATGGACACACAAATCGCAGAGAGATTACAGATTAAAAGGTGAAAGATAAAACAATAAATCTTTTAGAAGAAAACATAAGAGACTATGTTATGGAATAAAGAAAGTTTTCTTGATTTCTTATACAAAACACAAAAAATGATATAGAAAATGTGACAAATTAGATAATACTACAATTAAAATATTCTATTCATCAAAAGATAATCAGTAAAACAGTAAAAGTGGACAGCAGATTTTTACTCTGTAGCTATGTTATCTGAAAAAGAATTCATGTTCAAAGTAAAGATTTCCTACAAATTAGTAGGGACAGATATTATTAAACTAGAATAAAAGTTTAAAAAGTGTTGAATAGGCACTTCACAAACGAAAATATCCAAGTGGCATACACATAGATGAAAGGCGCATCACAAAACTGGCAAAAAATGCAAACTGAAATCACAATGTGGTACCCTACACACATACCTGAATATTTAAAAAGTTAAGCAGAATCAAGTGTTGACTAAAATTAAGGGAAACTAGGATTTTTATATTTCACTGGTTTGAGTGTAAACCTGTACAATTTGGAAAACTACTTGAAAATCAAAATCAAGTACAACAAAGAACTGTTGATTTCACTGGGAAGTAATTAGGACTGGATACCGTTAAAAAGATACGAGAACATCGTTAAAGTTTTACAAAGTGGTCTCATTTCCCATCATTTTAACCAGTTATTACCACCTATAAAGATGAAGCCTAAATGCTGATTATATAAAATTCTATGCAATCCTTCAAACCCTGAAGGATTCTCTGCTGCAACGCTGTCACCCTGAAAACCCTCCAAGTAAAAAAAAAAAGCAGACAAAAACAATCGCCATTAAACTGATGTCACTTGACTGATTATTGTTCCAAGTGCAGATTTCCTTTAAAAACATTTCTTTTCATCTCTAGGAAAAATCTTTCTTCACCTTATAATTTCTATAGTTCTTAAGAAACACTTTCATTCTATTATTTTAGTCTCTGCAAAGGAGTCAAAGCAACATATTGGGTTATCTGGATTCTGTCCTGTGAGATGCAGGCCAAAGGAAGTATTAATTATGCACCTTAATAAAAAGTATATTTGATATGTTTACATTTCTTTATCTGTAAGGTTTATAGTTTTGATGAGAGATTTTTAGGGGACAGTGGGATAATTTAGGAAAATATGACTGCATTATACCTGAGACAGCAGGTGACTTCCCAATGTTCCCATTTATCCTTGTTATAAAAAAATTGCTATTATTTTATTGTAATGGTTGTAATTCTAACAGTATATTAGTGGTCTATTTCTCATAACAAATTATCACAATATTTAGCAGATTAAACAAACACATGTATTATCTCTCAATCTCTTATGAGGTTGCAGTCAAGCTGTTGAGCAGGGTTGTACTCATTTTACAGCTTATCTGGTGTGGGAGAATCTGCTTCCAGACTCACTCAAGTGGTTGTTGGCAGCCTTCCATTCCTGGCTGGCTTTTGGCCTGAGGCTTCAGTTGCTGCCATGTAGAACAATCCAGAAGGCTGTTCACAACATGACAGCTTGTTCTCCAGGAGTGATCCAACGGACTGAGAAAACAAGAAAATTCATGCCGGAGTTTCTTATGTTAATAATCTTAGAGTGACACATCATCACCTTGGCAGAACGCCACTGGTTACATAAAACCAAACTTTGTGTACAAAGTGGGAGGCGACTACTCCAGAATTTAAGTACCAGAAAATGGGAATTTGGGGGAGCCAACTTAGAAGCTGACTCCCAAACAATAATAATTTATTTTATTATACCTTATATTTGCTTAGACTGATCGACCATGTTAGTGGTGGTGTTTTTAAATGTATTAATTCACTTAATTCTCATACCATATTACATAAGTACTGTAATTCCATTTTTTTCAGATGAGATCAATAAACATCTTAAAGGCTAAGTGACACACACAATTATAATAGCAGAACATTATAAAATATAATAATTTGGTAGTTTGTTTTACAATGGCATGAATAAATAAAAAGAAGTAAAAGTTACAAATATTTTAAAGTAGATCATATCTTGCTGGCAAAATAAAATTAAGCCATTATTTCAGCTATCATTTCAAAGTAACTATACCACAAAAGAGCCATTTTTCTTTTCTTTTCTTCTTCTTCTTTCTTTTTATTTGCTTGGTATCAGGAATTGGACCCAGGGGTGCTCAACCACTGAGCCACATCCACAGCCCTTTTTTAAATTTTTATTTTGAGACAGTCTCACCAACTTGCTTGGGGCCTTGCTAAGTTGCTGAGGCTCACTTTGAATTGAACTTTCAATCCTCCTGCCTCAGCCTTCAGAGCCATTGGGACCATTTTTTAATATCTACAAAGTGTTGGTTATTTTTTATTGATAGTATCTATAAATAAAATAGCTATGTATTTTCTCCCTTCATCTTCGATGTCTTTCCTTTTCACTAAACTGAGAAAATTCTCATACCCTGCCTTCATTTTTATTGAAGATTTTTTTATCTATGAGCATATACAATCATGTGACATTCTCCTATTTCCTAATGTACATCTTTTAAATAATTTAATGATAGAAAATGCAGTAGGGTTCTTCAAGAAGAATAATATTTCAACTCATTTTTCTTTATGTACAAAAGAAGTTAATGACTAGATATTAGACATTGTAAAACCTCTATAGTTTGAAGTCCTGAATTTTCTCTTAGAATGCTACCCTTTCTTTTTATGTGCTGAAACAAATAATCCCTTCCTGTTCACCAAACGATTTTTGATATTGAAGTATTTTAAAACAATTCGTATTAAAATCTCTTTTTAAGTGTTTACAACACTGAAATCAGGTATGAGACTCCAGAGAAACTGTGATAGGCATAGGAATAAAATTGAAATCCTGAAAACTGATATTACAAGCTAACTTGTGGAACTTACCCCTGCTCATACTCTTTTCCTACTGTTTTATTCATTTCATGTCACCTTTGTTTCATTTCCCTAATTAAGAATTAATGAGCATCTCTTCAAAAAACATGCAACATTTAAGTAATAACACTTGTATTAATGTCACTTTAATATTCTTTCCACATCTTGTTCATTCTATTGAAAACAGTCAGAGTTCGCTTTCAATATAAACATTGGGAATTGCTCTATACTCTACAATATTATGTTAGCATTAAATGAAAACTGGAAGTACCACCCAAAGAACTCCATAGAGTTATTAATCAGAACATATTTTACCTATATTGTAAGTGCATGAGTCAACTGTAAACCATTTTTATGATCTTTATGGTATTCGAACTTCTATTAAGATTAATAAAAACCATACTGATGTGGGATTTTGAATGTCTAATTTTTCAAAAATGGAGGGTGTGATAACTATCTTAACTGTTTGGAAAAAATCAATAATAAATCGCCTGTAATATTTTTAATGCTTCTTCTCACTTTACCGTTACTGGATCATTTGAGCTGGAGGCATTTGCAGCCTGGTTATCCTATACCACTCACCGTTCACACGTAAGGCCGAGATGAAATCTCAGAGTGCCTCTGTGAACCCCACAAAACAAAGAAACTGAGGACAGAGGATGCTGGAGTTTCTATGGAGGAGTTAATTATCAGTTGAGGTAGCTGAGAAATTGTTCTTGACTATCTTAAAGATATATATATAAGAGTAAATAAAAAAATATACTGTGTAGATAGGAAATATACCATTAAAAAACTGATGGTGGAAGTATAAAATGAATCTTTCTGGAAGACAAATTTGTTGTTATATCAAGAAGTTTAAAATTCTATATATATATATATGTATATATATATATATATACACCTGTTTTTACATATGGATATTAAAAACATGATAGGCACTAACTCAAAATAGGTCATTTTGTAATGGTAAAATAAAATTTTTGTTTCCATACTTGGAATGTTTTTGGTTACTAAACTAATGTTTTATTTTATCAGTTAACATTCAATTACTTGCTAAAATGAACACAAAATGGGGATATTATTTCATTAGTGGTAGGTTTAGATTTTGTTTAAAATAAGATTGGAATACAATAAATGCATATATACATATATATGTATAACATTTATGGAAGGATACATACCTAAATATCAGCAGTAGCTAGTGCAACTCATGAGATAAATGCATTTTAGCTTATATTTTAAAAATGTATTATTTTAAGTTTTTAAAAGTGAGCACTTTCATTAAGAAAATAAACAAAAACAAACAAGTTAAGGTATCATGGAGATTCCAGAACTTATTACTGTGTCTCCCCTACATTCTGGTATTATCCTTACCACCGAAAAATTTCAATCTGTATCCATTACTGTCCAGATCACCCTAAATATGCACTTATTGAAATCCTGATCTACCTGAGGAAACCTAATTCAGCATTTTCCTTCAATCTGATATAATCAGAAATTTTTACTTTATCATTTTCCTTAATTTCTTCCCAGATGGTGACTCTTGCTCTCAGGTTGGTTTTATGTAACTTAGCTGATTTCAGATTTCAGTAATTTTTTTCAATTAAATCAGTCTGTCTCTAACCACATTTTCTTGTGATATAAATAACAACACACATGCTATTTATAGTTGACTCTGTTTTATTTCTTTATCTTCAGAAGAGTTATCCAGAAGGATAAGTAATTCTGTATTTCCACAAGGGCCTGTGTGTACACACCCACACACAAATGCATGCAGCACTGGACCAGTCATTTCATTCCCATAGTGGTGGCAATTTAAGATTAGGGAATCATGTGAATCCAAATCTCAATGTGAAACAGTTTTATCACTTCTATATACTTTCATTCTCTACAAGATTTTATAGCTAACTTGCAAGTGGCCAAACTGGGAGGCCAATGCAAATACTCTCAATGTCTACAAATCTTGCCTACTTTATGTTTGTGTACAAAAGCCAAATTAACTTAAAAATTAATGTTTCCATGTTCACTGCCTGAGGCCCATTTTCAATATGGTTATCTGGCCACACAGTTGGGTAGGATCAAGGCTGACCTTGTCATTATTATTATGGTAGGAGTGCCATGGAAACAAGAGTATATTTAATTCTCTATCCTGATCAAACTAATCTTGAATCACCTAATGTGTGTATACCACCTGCTAAATTGATAAATTTCCCTTTGATGCATGGAATGAATCCAGTAGCTATGAAAATATCATCTGTCCTCTCAATCTATTAGTGATTTTGGAGAGATGTAAATGCAAAATTAGAAAGCATTCATTAACATCATTTATGTAGAATATGATTTGAAAATCTGCTCCTGCCTATCCCATAATCTACTGACATTTTTCTAATGAAAAACACATCTGGAAAACTCATTTATCATCATAGCCTTGTGAAAAATTGCAATCCCAGAAAATGAATTTCCTAGGAAAGTGTTTTCTATTCATTACAGAATGACTTCCATAATTTTTAGCAACAGAACATTGCATCACTTTTCTTAACCCAAGTCATCTGAACAGAGTTGAGGGTACATTATCCCTTATTAAATTCCCTTGGGACTATAATGTCATGGCTCTGACCAAACACACAGTTGAAATTCTGAAACTATGTGGAAAAAGGCAGTAGCAAAATAAAGAGGGGGAGCATGGAGTGCTGGGGATTGAATTGCAGCAGGCTGAGTTCCGTAACTTGGTGACAATGTCAGGATGTATCCTGGTGTTGTAAATAATTAAAAAGAATAGATAAAAAAATAAAAAAGGGGTTTCTTTTCAGTTCCTTGATTAGTAACATGTTAGAAGGCAACTGAAATATAATTTTGGAACAAATCAATCCCTTTAACCCTATGACAGCAGAAAGTAATTAGTCCTAAATTAGATATGACCTTCCCCTTTCTTCAGGGAATGAAAGGTCAGGGATTGAGATAGATTGAAAGAGAAGTGGTCTGGCTCTCTAGCTCTTAGGTATAACCAGACTTATGAAGACAAGATCACAGGCTACTATTAGCTGCAATGATTTAATGTCTTATAACATTTAATACTTTGTCAAAAGAGTTAAATAGATTAAAAACAATTCTCAAGTTTGAGATAGATATATGCTACAATTATGTTATTCACAACGGTATTTCTCCAGTAAAGAAACAGTATAAATGAAGAGTAGGTCCCCAGGGCAGTCGATGCAAACCTATTTGAGCCACATTGTACATAAGTCTATTAGTAATAACAGTCCACAAACCATTCTTCATGTGTAAACATGTTTTTCTGTAGGAAGTTTATTAAATATTTGATATTGGACAACCACAAATACATTCTTCTTTCTCCACTTCCCTAATCCACAGTAAAAATACTGGCAAATCAGCAAATTGGCTCTCATTTTTTAGAATAATTTGAAGATATCTCATTGGACAGAGTTCAGAGGTGAGGAATGAGTGGACATTGGCTGGACACATGAAGACAGGAAAGAGCTGATAAGGACATTTGAAAGAGACAAGGATTGAGACTGCTGCTGCAGTGGGAAAATATTTAAATGTATAGAAGAAATGGACTATTCTTTTTCCATCACTTTATCTCTGACTTTATCCCAAGTTGAACTTCTCTTGTACAACAGATCCCAACGGAAGACTTTAGATCCATCTATGTTCACACATACTATATATGATGTAACCTTGTAAAAATTATGTGCAGTTTCTCCACAAGATAAACTGTATTAAATATTTTATATGTCACAATACTTTTTCTAGTAATAAATCATATGTGTATGTAATAGTTCAGATTTTGAATTATGTTCTCCATATAGACTTGCATTCACTGTGAATCACTAATGAGCATTTTCTCATGTGATGGCCTCCATATAATTTTAGTTACTGTAAAATATCGTATAATATTTATTGGACATAAAGTCATTTTCTTATTTATACCATTATAAAAATAAAAATACATTAACCTTTCTGTACTAATTTTATACCCATAATAATATCAGAAAATTAGAATCAATGAGTTAATACATATTTTAAAGTTTTTGGCACATTTTAGTGTTTCTCAATTCTGGAAGCACATTAGAATTATTTGAGGATATTTTGAAAAAAATTGGCACCTGGATCCAGTATTAATTCTCCTGATTTGATTGATCTGAAATGGAATTCAAGTCTCTTTTGTTTTTGAAAGTTTCCCAATTCTTCCTCCCTTCCCCTATCGGCCTCCATTCTAAGGGAGGGGGAAATGCTGAGGAATAAAATCTACCAAAATCATGTTATGTCAAAGTACAAATATATACACACACAGATGTATACACACAAATTAAATATAGTGCAGTAATTAAAACAAGGGAGATAATAGAGCAGAGCAAGCCAATCAGTGGAGGGAAGGGAAGGAAATGAAAGGAGAATGACGTGGATTAAAATGTGCATGTATGACCAAGGCATAATGAATCCCATAAATAAAAATAAACAGCAATAAAAATAAATTTAAAATATACATTTCTAAAACAAATAGAAATGGTTGTAAATACCAAAAGAAACATAAAAAATAGGTTGAAAGTTGAAAGTTGGTTTTTGAAATAAGAATTGGTTGTAGGGGTACAGGACTACTGGATTACTTGTTAATGATAAAGTTCAAAGGACTATTTGATCTTTTAAACTATAAATATGTAATTGGATAAAGATAAAAATACATCAAATTTCTTTGTAAACTAAAAACAATTTCCCAGTTGATTCAAATAAGAAGTCAAGATAGAGACAGATACACGTATTTATATCCTTAAGAATACTAATTCTCACCCCTTCAGCTTGATGGATATTTGTCTATTTTGTTCAACATTTGTGTATTATCCTTTTTGAATCTTTGTTAAATAGGTTGCAATGGTTTTAATCTTCATCTTAATTTGCGTTTTTATTTATAGTAAGACTAAAAATTTTTCCAAAATTTTCTTTTTGTAATTTTTCTTTTATGAATTTCCCCTTCATAATATATGTCCATTTGTTCATTTTAATATTCAGGTTTTCATTACTATAAACAATCACATGTGAAAATTACATACTAATTATGCCAAAAGCAACAGACATATCTTGGTCTATTTTTTGCTGCTGTAACAGAATATCACAGATTGGATAATTTATTAAAAAAAATAGTTTCTCCCAGTTCTGGAGGCAGGGAATTTCAATATCAAGAGACCTCCTTCTGATGACAATCTTCTTGAATATCACGTGGTAAAAGAACAAGTGAAAAGAACAAATGTCAGGCATAGCTAACCAACTCCTGCAATAACAGCTTTCACCCATTCATGAGAGCTCTGGGACATCTTTAAAGTCCCATCTTTTAATATCACAATGGCAATTAAATTTCAACATGAGTTTTGGAATAGAGGACACCATCAGCAGTCATTTGGCTTTTAATTGTGTTGATGTAGAAAGCTACATAAAAATGTGAAATAACTAAGTGTATTCTTAGTATTTCATTATTTTTTCCTCATTTAAACCAAATCTTATCTGATAGCACTACAGTTCTTAAAATTAAAATAAAACTATGTACAAAGATGCTCATTTTCTAAGTTTCCTCAGACTATAGGCTTCAGATTCCACTGAATTAGTTCAACTTAATGCCCACCTTACCATCTCACTTTGGCTACTGCTCTTCTGACTTTAAGAGTACCCAGCTTATTTCCTTAATTTATTACAAATTATTCACACAAGGTATTTTTCGTGTATAGATTTTCTTGAGAGTTTGGAGGAAAACTGTCATAGCACACTGTTCAGTGTTAGATGTTCCACTTCTTAACAGGCTCTTGACTAGCTTACTTCATAGACATACCTTCCATATAGAACCATCTCTTCACACTCTTCTTCTCCACTTATTTTCTTCCAACATCTAATTAAAATTAACACAGGCTATTTAATATTTCTACTATTGTCTTAGGTTCAGCTAAGTACTGTACTTGGTCTTGGATGGAGCACAAACACCTACATTATAACACTCCCCCAATCTCAGAGGCCTAACCCAGCAGTATTTTTAGTTGATATCCAGTGGTATGGCAGGGATGGAGGGGCAGCTATATGCAGCTGTCAGGAATGGAGGCCATGCCAGGGTGCATTTCTGCTATTCTCTAGGCCTTGTCCTTCTTTGCTTTCTTTCAGCAGAGGTCAAAAGAGGGGCAGGGGAAATGCTCAGGTAAGGAATAAATCTTATTAACTGCCTCGACCTTAAAGTAAAACGCATCACTGACATACTTATTTGATTGATATGAAATCATCACATGGCTCCATCTAGAAGCAAGGGCCCCTGGAAATGTGATTATATGTGGGGAGGAAAGAGACAGGAACACTGCTGGGCACAATCAACCAGTTATAGGCATATCATGGGTTTTTCTTGCTAGAATAAAATGGGTTTATGCTAGAAATGAATTCTCTTTTAAGATAATAAGAAAATTTATTGTTTTTACACTATGTTGAAAAGACACTTCATACTGTGAGATCAGAAAAATATTAAAAAATAATTTATATAGATATTTTATCATTTCATTAGTTGCATTTAAATATTGTCATTCTGGAATTTATTATGAACTTTATTTCAAAAGGTTAGCCAATTATCTAACAACATTTGATGAATAAAGGACTTTTATCATTTGATATAATTTCTATGATAAAATTTTATTTTTGTATCTAATTGTTTGGAACAAACCGCTATTGCAATTATTGTAGTTTTGTGATTTTAATACATTCTATTTTCATATTCCTTTATCATTATCCATAAAATTTTCCTTATTTTACCTGCTTATTGTCCAGGTATGTTTCACACAGCTTTTCTGTCTGGTGTCAGAGTCCTCCTGCCTGAAGAACTTCCATGTTTCTTGCACAATGGGATGACTAGTTATAAATTCTTCCCACTTTGATATGTCTGTTCTGTATCCTCCTCAGTTTTAATGGTTTGCGTTTGTTGATTTTAGGAATTTTTTTGTTTTGTTTTGCTCATTTTCATTTGAATTTTGATTGAAATAATTATGGATTCATATACCAATGCAATAATGGTACAGAGAGATTCCTTGAGAACTTTGTCCAGTTCCTCCCAAGGGCAACATTTTGAAAACTAAAGTACATATCAGAATTAGGATATTGACATTAACAAAATGCAGAGATCTTATTCAAATTTGTTTTATTGGTATTTATTTATCTATGTGTGTTAATATGTGTGCATATTAAATGAAATGTTAGTAATTATGTGGGTTTATGGATTTGTATTTCTTTTGAAAAGTATTCTATTGAGTATAATTGAAATTTTTAACTCTTTGAAAGTTTCATTCTATTTTCCTTTGGTTTATCTGAGTTCTGATTAAAAGAAAGCTATTGTTCTTATATTTTGTCTTTGAATAGAATATATCTTCTCTCTCTGGCTGCTGTCAAAACTTTCCCTTTATTTTTGATTTTCAACAGATTGAATATGACATGTCTAGGGGTGGATGTGTGTGTTTTTATAGAAAAGGATAAATTCCAATCTGTAGCACTTTTGAAAGGAATAGAAATTCATGAATAGATTTAAACTTGCTCAGAGGACTAGAGAACATCTTCCTCAAAGTCATCCTTATGAGATGTTTGGGCAAATAGAAACCTGGGCCTCTAATAGAGGTTCTGCATTTTGAGCAGGAATTTCATTTTACTTCATTTTGGTTTATGTCTTACTTATCATACTTCATACTGATTTCTTGAGAATTTTCTTTAATCTGAGCACAATCAACTCCACCTATAGAGGTCCACCTGGAAAAATCACCGTTTCCTTTATATCTTGAGCAAACTAAGCAAACAGCTTTCTCACGATAACTCTTTTTTACATTCTCATCAACATTCCACAATTGTGCGATCCAGAGCACAGGATGGCCTGGCAAATGCATTGTGTTGTGATGGGTGTTTACCTATGCAGATTTATACTTGCCATTTTCATGAAATATTCTAACATGCATTGTAAAGCAGCTCAATGTAACTATGAACCATAGAAGTATAAAAGCATAGTGCAGAATAAACATTCCTATGTCTACAGTCAATAAATGTGAGACTTAGCAGTATTCTCTATCAGAGACAGTTCAAAGGGAATCGTAACAAAGCTGTAATTTCTGACTGTTCGCACTCCTACAGAGATGGCATGAGATACTGCTGCATATACTACTTCTCTTAAAGGAATAATCATTCAGCCTCTGCATCTTATTTCCATGAAACAGAGGACCATTAGGAGCCAGCATTCTTTCATCCATTCATTCATTCAACAAATATTTGTTGACTCATACAAGATATGAGCTAAGAACTGAGCCAGGAAATCCATAATAAATATCAAGGTACCTGCTTTTATGGACTTTACATCTAGTAGCTTTAAATTTTTTGAGGCATTGGGAATTGAACCCAGGGCTTCACAAATGCAAGGCAAGTTCTCTATCCCAGAGCTACAACCCTGGACCTCAATAACAATGTTTTATAAAATTTATAAAGCAAATACACAAGCACATATATTTTAATGAGCCTGCTTCTCTGTTCCCCCAGCTGAAAGCAGTGACTCACATCCAAATGTTCCAACTCCCATTATTTCCCTTGTAAATAGAATATACGTGGGGTTAGGTGTTGGGTCAACGGCAGACTACTTGCCAAACGTGTAAAACCCTTGGTTCAATCCCCAGCACTGCAAAAGCAAAATATCAGATTCCACTAATCACCATGATTAGCATAATTTGTACATTGCAATGGTCTGGGGAGCAACATGGGGGAACACGGCCCACCTCTCTCTTTTCGATGTCTGTGCTGGTATATTCTGGGACTACATATTTGCTAAGGTTTAGGAAGTTCAGATGTTGGTAAAAAAGGGAGAGTCACAGAATCACAAGACTGCTACTTTAGAGCCTAATGTTGCAGAACAAGCTCAAACAAAGTCATTTAGATCCACCCACACTGAATACAATTGCAAATATTTTATAAATGGATAAAGAAATTGTAGCATATATACACAATGGAATATTACTGAGCCCTAAAGAAGAATGACTGTATGGCATTCATGAGTAAATGGATGGATGTGGAGGTTTTCATGCTAAATGAAAATAATCCAATCCCCAAAAATTAAGGGCCAAATCTTCTCTGTGATCTGTGGATACTAACCCAAAACGGGGGGATGGGGAGGGGAAGAAGAGAAGTTCAGTGTAGTAGACAAAAGGAATGAAGGAAAGGGAGGAGGGATAGGAATAAGAAAGACAGTGGAAACAATCTGAAATAGCTTTCCTATGTACATATATGAGTATACCACAGTGAATGTCACCATCACATACATCCACAAGACTAGGATCCTAATTAGAATAAGATAAATTCCATGCTTATATAAACAAATTAAAATGGATTCTATTATCATAACTGAAAAACAGGAAAAAACTAAAATGAAATAGTAGCTCTCTGAGGACTCACAGATCTGGAAAGTACAGAAATACTATCAAACTTTCTTTTGTATTTTGCAGTGCCTGAGAAGCCATTTTTGTAGTAATACTATTAAGGGGGCTCATTAGATATTTTTTATTAAATTTATTGTTTAAATTTGTTCTAATTAGTTATGCATGTTAGTAGAATGCATTTAGACACATTGTACACAAATGGAGTACAACTTTTCCTTCTTCTGGGTGAACATGGTGCAGAGTCACACCAGTAGCATGATTATATATGTATATGGGATAATAACGTCCATCAAATTCTACCATCTTTGCCACCTCCACACCCTCTCCCCTCTCCTCATTCGTCTTTGCACAATCCAAAGTCTCTTCATCCCCTCCCCTCCATTATAGATCAGCATCTACTTATCAGAGAAAACATTGGGCCTTTGTCATTTTAGGTTTGCCTTATCACATAGCATGATATTCTCTAGTTCCATCCATTTACCTGCAAATGCCATAATTTCATTCGTTTTTAAGGCTGAGTAATATTCCATTATGTATATGTACCACAGTTTCTTTATCTATTCATCTGTTGAGGGGCTCCTAGGTTGGTCCATAATTTTAGCTATTATGAATTTAGCTGCTATAAACATTGATGTGACTGTGTTACTGTTGTATGTTGATTTTAAGTCCTTTGGGTATAAACTGAGGAGTAGAATGTCTGGGTCAAATGGTGGTTCCATTCCAAGTTTTCTAAGGAATCTCCATTCTGCTTTCCAGAGTCGTTGTACCAATTTGCAGTCCCATCAGCAATGTATG
The DNA here is from genome assembly GCA_020662805.1 of Glaucomys volans. Taxonomy (NCBI): domain Eukaryota; kingdom Metazoa; phylum Chordata; class Mammalia; order Rodentia; family Sciuridae; genus Glaucomys; species Glaucomys volans. The sequence goes on from JAJEJO010000903.1 coordinate 98,498, forward strand.
AGTGTACCTTTTTCCCCACATCCTTGCCAACACTTATTGTTTTAATTCTTGATAATTGCAATTCTGACTAGAGTGAGATGAAATCTTAGAGTAGTTTTGATTTGCACTAATTGCTAGAGATGATGAACAATTTTTCATATGTTTGTTGATTTACTTTATTTCTTCTGCTTTTTTTTTGGCGTTGAGTTTTTAGAGTTCTTTATATATCCTGGGGATTAGTGCTCTATCTGATGTGCATGTGGTAAAGATTTTCTCCCATTCTATAGTCTGTCTCTTCATGTTATTATTTCCTTTGCCAAGCAGCTTTTTAGTTTGAGTCCATCCCATGTACTGACTCTTGATTTTACTTCTTATGCTTTACCTGTCTGGCTAAGGAAGCCAGTTCCTAAGCTGCCATGTTGGAGATTTGGTCATTAGATTTTGAAGGACTTTCTCCACTGAATTATCTTCCTCTTCAGAAAGTCTGCATATAAAGGAGCTAAGATTTCACAGGGGAAAATACCTTTGAACCAATGATCGTTTCACAATAAATAGCATAGCCCACATTTGCCCAGTCCATTATTACAAAAACTCCTTTACATATATTATGGATTCAATTCATAATTGCAACAATCCTGTGAAATAAACTTGGCTACTTTTAGACATTGGAAGTGAGCTCAGATTAGCCTCCTAGTTTATAAGGCTCATTAATACATAGACGATACAGGATTTAAACTCACGTCTAATTTAGAACCAATTTGACTTTTTCTATCATATGAAAATGAATGGTATTTGTGCCAGTATTTGTAGATTAGTAGCAAGAAATCATTATAATTCTAGCTAATAATTTATATTTTTCATTTATATAAAATGTTTCAGTAGATTATGAAAAAAAAAAAAAAACAGACTAGAACTAAAGATTTAGTTGGCTCATCAAAATTTTTTGTTAAGGAAGCTGCCTTAAAGGCATGACCTGAGAAAAACAGACTGTCGTAGGTCAAACAAAGGACCAAAGATATCCAGGTTCTGATCTCTGGAAATTAGGATTCCTAACTTTATTTTATCTTTTTTTCCTTGCAGTGCTGGGGATTGAATCTACAGCCTTGTGCTTACAAGGCAAGCACTCTACCAACTGAGCTCTGTCCCCAGGCCCTTGGATTTCTAACTTTTGAGGCAAGAGACCTTACAGATATGATTAAACTATGATTGAGGATCTTGGTAGAGGGAAATCATCCTGGATTATTTGAGTGGACCATAAATGCAATCACAAGTATCCCTATAAGAAAGAGGCAGAGACTATTTGGAACAGAGGGTAAGACCATGCCATGAAAGCAGAGACTTGAAGACGTTATGCTACTGACACTGATGATCACGGAAGAGGCATGAGCCAAGGGATGCATTTTCCAAATTTGTAATAGGTAAGAAAACAAATCCAGAGTTAAATACAAAGACAACAGAATCCATGTTACCTTGTTTGCAGTTCTATAACCTCTAGAGAACTTCCTAAAGCCAAACATTTGGCTTTCAATTGTGTCTCAGATAAATTATAGAAGATAAGTGATCATTAATATAAACATGCACAAACATAATTATTGGGTATAATCATCTACAATTTTGTTCCAACCCACTTTCAGAAAATGGTAACAAGCCATAATAAATTTAATCTTCCAAATAGCAATATAGCTAGCATCTTTTATGTATAAAATAGAAGCTATTCTTGGAAGAACTATCAAAAGTCCTTTGATTCATTCAGTGTAGGAAAAATAACTTACTATACAAAGAATGCATGTCACTTTCTATTCTTTAATTTGGAATTGCTTTTGGGAAGCTGCTGTTCAGCAAAGGACTGTTTCCAAATTTTCCTTGCAGTTAGGTGTGTCCAAGTTACTGCATTCCGGCCAATGATCTATAAGGTAAAGTCGAATGCCACTTCCAAACCCAGCTCATAAAATCAGAGTGTGCTCCTACACCAGTTGGATAGACAGGATCAGAGGGTCTTGCAAACCTTCTTTGGAAGACAGTGGAGTGTCAAGTTAGGAGCTTTGGTCCATGAATTATTTAATTACTTGGAGAAGAATCACTTACTGATAGTTAAACATGGTTTCAAATTTATGAGAAATAAAATTTTTATTTTAAGTTACTGTATATTGTGATTTGTTGATATTGTTATTGTTTTTCTAATTAATAGATACATCTTTTGTTCATTTATTCAACAAATATGAAGTACTTACTCTAGGCTACATATAACTCTAGGTTCAAGGACAAATTAGTAGACAAAAAAAAAAAAAAGACTTTTCTCCCATGGAGTTTACATCTAGGGTCAGAAGACAAGCAAACAAATCAATCAGTAAGTAAATAAATTTTCTTAATATGAAGAAAAAAATTAAAGTAGGATTAAGTTATGCAAAATAATGAGGTGCTGTTTTAGATAGGCCCTTTAGGAAAGGCTCTCTAGAAGCAGCAATTAATTGCAAACCTATAATATATGAGAAAGAGAACCATGTGAATACTTCTTGGAAGGATATTTCAATACATGGAGTGGAAAAAGCAAATGTCCTGAGATATGAATAAGCTTGATGTGTTTTTTTCAACCTAAATGAAACCAACGTGACTGGCTCTCAGTGACTAAGGGGGGAATAGTGGGGAAAGTTTACAGGGATTGCCAAAAGAGATTGCATATGGCATGGTGAGTGGGGTTTCATTCCAAGTGCATTTGGTAGCAGGAAGTGATAAGTTGAAAGGAAAAAAGTGACAATAAAATGCTATATATTAAAAAAATGTGATGCAGCCACATCTATATTCATAGCTACCCAATTCACAATAACTAGATTGTGGAACCAATCTAGATGCCCTGCAATAGATGAATGGATAAAGAAACAGTGGTGTATATACATAATATATACTCAGCCATAAAGAATAAAAATTATGGCATTTGCTGGTAAATGGGTGGAGTTGGAGAATATCATGCTAAGTGAAATAAGCCAAGCCCAAAAAACCAAAGGCCGAATGTTTTTTCTCTGATAAGTGGATGATGATACATAATGGGGAGGAGGGGTTATGGGGGAGGACAAGAGAAGAATAGAGGAAGTATGGATGGAGTAGAGGAAAATGGGATGGGAGGAGGTGTGGGAAGGAAAGATAGTAGACTGAGACAGACAGTATTACCCTATGTATATGTAAGATTATATGAATGGTGTGAATCTACATTGTGAAAAAAAAGATATATTCCCTGCTGTATAATTATATCAAAATGGGTTCTACTATCATGTATAATTAAAAAGAACCAATAATAAAAAAAAAGAATACATGGGGCCAGGGAAAAATAGAGGTGGATTAGGGAGAGGGGAATGAAGGGAGGGGAGGGCATGGGGGTAAGAAGGATAGTAGAATGAATCAGAAACAAAAAGAAAACTCACTCTGGCTATACCACAAAAGATATGCAGTAGTGGGGCAATAGTAACACTAAAGAGTACAAGTAGGACAAAAATACAATAGTGCATACTAAACATAATGATGAATTAATATGTGGTAGAGAAAAGTCACATTTTTAATACAGAAAATTTAAGATACAGATGAAGTCAGATGTGAGAGAAGCAGATGAGTCAAGGATGACTATGGTTTCTGCCTTAATGGTGTCATTTCAGAAGCAGGGAAATCTATAGGAAAGGAATATTTGGAGAAAAAATAAAAAGTTTGATTGTGGATTGGCCAAACTTTCAAAGTGGTCAGAGGTCAGTTGGAGATTTCCAGTACCCAGTTGTCAATTCTAATCTGGAACTGGTGGAACAGATGAAATCTGGAAATGCACATTTTGAGTCATCAGGATATCAGTTCATAGGGGCCTATGTTTTTTAATTGGAGTGGTACTGTCCCTAAGGGGATTTTAGAAATCCTTAGCAGTTTAAGTTCTCTCACCATTTAAAGGGTACTCCTGAAATGAAGAACCTGGGAACTAGGATCATCACACTTAATATCACATAAGCAGAAAACCTACTTGTAATGATTTATTCTTAGATCTGAACTATAATTTATATACACAAAATATTTTATAGGATTTTGCTTTTTTTTTTCAGAAAAGCAACTATTACATATATCAACCAAATATTAAACTTTCTGTTCAGAACAATACCATTGGTAACACACTTGGAAACTGTGGCCAATGGAAATGCAGTACATGGCTTTTGATTAAAACAACCAATTTTGTCAGTTTGCATTAATACAAGATGGGTTAAAAACAATGCACATTATAGAATATAATAGTATAATTATGCCAAGAATTAACAGTGAATTATATTATTATACATAATGACTTTTTAAAACTTTATTCAAGAGTCAGAGCTTTTTTCAAAAGTATATGTAAAGGTAAATCAAATAATTTAATTTCAAGAGATTATAGAGTCATGAAATACTGATTGTGCAAATGGGGGCCAAAGGTCTAATCAAGTAGACCTATGAAGTAAGTAGAGATAAAATCAAGGACAGAACTGAGGCAGTAGAACATTTAGAGTTCAGTAAGACAAAGTGAAACCAGTTTAATAGCAACTAGCCAGAGGGCTGTGAGCAAAATAAGAAAATATGATATTCTGAAAACCAAGTACATGATATTTTTAAGAAGGAGGAATAATCAGATTTGTCAAGGATAGAGTTAAAAAGGACTGAGAAATTTACTCAGGGATTAGTTTAGATGAGGACTGAGAACTGAGTATTGAATTTGGCAAAGTGAAGCTCACTGAATCTTTGAAACAGTTTCAGTGGACTAACAGAGACAAGAGCCTAACTTGATTAAATAAAAAGAAAACATGGATTTCCAATTCTGAAAAAATGAAATAAAAGGGACTAAATTTACCCTCCCATATGAAATAAATAAATAAATAAATAGATAAATAAATAAATAAATAAAACAAAGTATATAGAAAGGGGGCTGTTTATGGCTTGTTTCATGATGATTTTTTTTTCTTGTGGTGCTGGGGATTGAACCCAGGGCCCTGTGCTTGTGAGGCAGGCACTCTACCAACTGAGCTATATCCCCAGCCCTGTTTGTGGTTTGTTTATTCATATACTGACAGATATTTTTGACAGATATGCTAAGTCCACTAAAGCAAGCTCAGGATGATCTTGGTCACAGAGGAGTTAGGTTAGCAAATACACATCATTCATTATTATCTTTCCCAGATAACAAAAACAAAAACAGAAAAACCACTGAAATGTGAGACCCAAATATTATTTTCTACTTATAAGTTAAAGTAATAGGAGAAAAATATGAGTGTTTTGACAATAGACAAATGAAGTTGCTTAATATCCCAATATTGTGGGGAATTCTAGAAATAAATCAAAGAAGAAAAGAATTGGCCAGATGATTCATAACTGTGATGTCCCAGAAAGTCCAAGAAAATTTCAAGATAAATTGAATACATTGAACGCATGAGAAAACTATGGTTAGATTAAGTAGTGATCAAAGAACAGCTAAAAAATTTACCTTACTATCAAGCATAAAGTAGTTTAATATGTGTAATTGAAATATTAATAACATTTATATTCTTGACTATTTACATGGAGTTAGGTTTGAAAGAGAAAACCCATGTAATATATCTTGGAAAACACATTAACCTTCTACACTCCATACCTCTGGAGCCTACCCAGCAGGTAACTTGGCACTGGGTAGAGACTCCATACTGAGAGAGTCAATGTGGCATCATCACAGCTATGGTCTCCTTCCAACCAGGTGATAAATACAGCTGCTTAAACTAAAAAGTCAGAGTCTGAATGCCAGGAACTTATCCAAGTTTCAAACTAGCAGTTTACACAAATTGCAGATCATGGTCCTCCAAATAAACAAACATCCTCTGGAACATAATTCTATAAGTAAAAATGTGGAAAAGGACATCAAATTACATTAGTGATTTGCACACATATTGCAAACTACGGAATTAACTCAGGGAAGAGAGCCACAATCTTCTAATGACTAGGATGCAACCTCTTGGGAAGGGGTGGCAAACACTCCCTTTTGCTCTGGGTGGAATTTCAAGCACATTAAGACTGCTGCAGCAGTAGTCCTTCTCGTTCTACAGGGAATACAGCCCACTCACAAACTATATCAAAATTATGCGGGTGGGGGTCTAGGCAACACAGTGATGGCGAAGGAGAGCCTGAACGTTGAGGGTTGATACCCTGGAAGATGTCAGCACAATGGCTAGCTAGAGGTGTCTGGTGCACTTCACACATGCACACAGAGAAAAGAAGGAAAGAAAGAAAAGACAAAAGGAAAAAAGAAAGAAAGAAAAGAAAAGGGAAAAAGGAAAACAAAGACTGCTATCAACTGAAGTTTCCAAAGGAGAGTACAAGTGTACGAAGACTCAAGATGGGCTTATAAAGAAGGGGGAAATATAGGAACTATCCATACCATCTCCTCAGTTAGGATAATCTGAAAATAACTTATTGGAGAGAAGGATTATTTGGGTTTCAGAGGTTTCAGTCCAGGGTTAGCTGGCTCCATTGTGTTTAGGCCTGTGGTGTCTCAGGGACATCATGGGAGAAGAGTGTGGCTGAGGAAAATCGTTCATCTCATGGTAGGTAGAAAGCACAAAGAGAGAGATGAAGGAGGCAGGACCAAGACACAACATGCAAAGGTTTGCCCCAGGAACCTGTTTCCTCCACTATTTCCCATTTCTTAATAGTCCATTCAGTTAGGAACTCATGGAATGATAGATCAATCCATTACAAAAGTTAGTGCTCTCACAATTCAATCGCTTCCCCAAAGTTTCAAATCTGAACCCTGCTGCACTGGGGACCCAGCCTTCAACACATGAGTCTTTGGAAAATAAGTCATACCAAAACATAAGAGAAATCCACTATAGGATAAAATGATCAACTTAACTAGAGGAGATAAGTATAAATATATATATTTATGTATGTGTGTGTTTATATATATATAAACATATATATGAACCCAATTACATACAACAAGCATTATTAGCTATAATAAAGATAGATAGATCTAGTTCAACAATACTTGGAGATTTTCAACACCCACTTTCATCAATGGAAATATCATTCAGACAAAATATCAAAGAAACATCAGAACTGCACTATACTATAGATCAAATGGACCTAGCTACCTATATACATATATAAATATGTATCTATATATCTATAAAACATTTTATCCAACAGCTACAAAACATACTGTTTGCTCATCAGAATATGGAACATTCTCCAGAATAGAACACAGCTTACACCACAAATCTTATCTCAACAAATGTTTTAAAATCAAAGTGACATCATATATTTTCTTCTGAAATACAATGAGAAATCAATAATATGAGGAAATTATACAAACATGTAAATTAAACAAAATGCTCTTGAATGACCCAAAGGTCAATGAAATAATTAAAAGGGAGATTAAAATAATTTCTTGAAACTTATGAAAATGGAAACACAGTATGGCAAAACTCGTGAGGTAGAGCAAAAGCAGTATAAGAGGACAGTTTATAGCAATAAATGGCTACATCAGAAAAGTTGAACAGTTTCAAATAAATAACATAACAACATTCCTAAAAACAAGAACAAACTGAACTGAAAATTTAAAGATTGAAACAGAAGTAAATGAAATAGGACTACAATTTTAAAAACAATACAAAGGATTAATGAAACAAAATTGTCATTTTGAAAAGATTAAGAAAGTCAGTAAACTTTAGTAAGACAAAGAAAATGTATACAAATAAATAAAGTCAGTAATACCACAGTAGTACAAAGGACTATGAGACTATTATGACCATGTGCACACCAACAGATTGGAAAACCCAGAAGAAATAGATAAATTTCTGAACACATAAAACCTAGCAAGATTGCAAAAAAAAAAAAAAAAAAAAAAAATCAATGCAAAATGGATCAGAGACTTAAATGTAAGATCTGAAAATACTAAACAAAGCATTGGGGAAATGCCACATGACATTGAACTTGGCGAGGACTTTTTAATTGTAACTCCAAAGGCAGGCAACAAAAGCAAAAATATATAATTGGGATTACATCAAACTAAAATGTTTCTGCAGGGCCAAGGAGACAATGAATAGTGAAGAGAAAACCTACTAAATGGGAGAAAATATTGTTAAACTATACTCTAAGAAGGAGGTACCGTAATAAGGAACTCAAGCAACTCAATAGTCAAAAAGCAAAAACTCTGATTGAAAAAAAATGGGCATTTTTTTGGCCATTTCTCAAAAGAAAACACACAAATAGGCCAGGCACAGTGTACACACATCTGTAATCCCAGTGACTTGGGGGGTTGAGGCTGGAGGATCACAAGTTTGAGGCCAGCCTCACAACTGAGTGAGACTCTATTACAAAATAGAAAATAAATAAATAAAATTAAAAAGAACTGGGGTTTTAGCTCAGTGACAGTGTCCTGGGTTCAATCCCTAACAGCACACACACACACACACACACACACACACACACACAAAGAAAGAAAATATATTGATAGCCGACTAGCAAATGAAAAAAAAGTTCAAACTTACTAATCATCGGGGAAATTAAAATCAAAGCCATAATAAAATATCATCTAAGTCTAGTTAGAATGATTGTTTTTGAAAAGACAAAAGATAACAACTGTTGGTGAGGATGTAAAGAAATAGGAACCTTCATACATTGCTGGTGGGAATGTGAATTAGTAGAGCCATGATGGAAAAAATAATATAAAAGTTTCTTAAAAAATTAAAAAGAGTACCCATAATATTTAGCAATCCCACTACTGGGTGGATATGTACTCAAAGAAAATTAAATAAATATGTCAAAGGGATACCTGCATGCCCCTATTTATTCCAGTATTATTCACAATAGACAGGTAGGGAATCAACCTAAGTTTTATCACTGGATGATTAGATAAAGAAAATGTGGCTGGGTGCAGTGGCGCACACCTGTAGTCCCAGCACTTGGAAGGCTGAGGCAGGAGGATTGTGAGTTCAAAGCCACCTCAGCAACTTGGGAGGCCCTAAGCAACTCAGTGAGACCCTGTCTCTAAATAAAATACAAAATAGGGCTGGGGATGTGGCTTGGAGGCTGAGTGCCCCTGGGTTCAACCCCCAGTACCAAAGAAAAGAAAAGAAAAAGAAAATGTGGTACATGTATAAAACAGAATACTCTTTGCCAGATAAAAGATGAAATTCTGCCATTTGTGAAAACACAGAACTGAAGGACATCATGTTAAATGAAATAAGCCAGGTATAGAAAGGAATACTGCATGATTTTACTCATGTGTAAAATCTAAAAATGTTGTTCTCAGAAGTAGAGAACAGAGTCGTGATTAGCAGAGACTGGGGAGGGGAGAGAGGAGAGGTGTCAGGAAGAGACTAGTCAAAGTATACAAAATCAAAATGAGAAAGAATAAGTTCTGATATTTTATTATACAGGGTGATTATAGTTAACAATCATATAATATCTATTCCAAAATAGCTAAATAAAAGGATTTTGAATGATCTCACCAAAAAGGAACTGTGAATATTTGAGGTGATGGAAATAATAGTTAACCTTAATAAATCACTGCATGATATATAGATTTGTCAAAGTAGCATATTGTATCTTAAATGTATGTATAGTTTTATGTGTCAATTTAAAAATAAATAAGATAAATTTGAATTGCTTTAAGCCAACTTAAAAGTAAGGTTGTGACTTACCCCCAAAACAAGGCTGAGTTGGTTATACTCTGTGAACAAAGACTGCCTCCAAAATTGTTTAGTGCTACTGTGTCCTCAAAAACTATATTCTCAGAAAGACTTAAACAAAATGACAGAATAGAGGGGCCCCAACCACATGTCTATACAACCTGGCCACCATCTGCAGGCAAATGCACTGTTGTAGAAGTTCTGGAATTCAGGCAAAAAGGTAATGAGACTCTGGTGAAGCCCCAAACTAAGGATAACCATGTTGAGGAGTTAGGCTTGCTGCACGTAGTTCCAACTACAGAGAAAAAGAGGTTGCTTCCCTCTTTATACTCATCTTTAGCCCTACTGACCATGGTCTTCAAACCTGTCCCTTCTAGCATGGGACCTGTAAGGAGTTCTGCCAATCCATGTCCCTTAGTAACATGCCTACCAACTTCAGACCCAAATGAGGATATGAAAGTGGATTTGTGATCCAGTTTCAGGCCCATACTACCACAACTAAGTGTCAGGTCCCACCCACATAGAAATCTATCAGGAGACATACCCATTTATGCCCCCAATAATGGGCTTGCAGACATTGATCTCACTATAAATCCTGAAGCATCTCTGTGACTCACCTCCAATCCCACTCTACCATGACCCAGAGTCATCATTGTCTCCCCAGGGGCCCAGGAGAGGACACACTCAACCATGCCCCTGGTTAACAAACCCACTGATCTTGGACCCAACCTCTTCTGTAATCAGGATTCACTCTGAGATACTGAAATCTGGAGGCACTTCTGCTTACCTCAGGGCCTGACAAGAGCCATGCCCATTGGCACTTCCAATAACAGGTCCACCAGCATCGGACCCAATTGTGAGCTATGAAGTAGCCCTGTCATTCATCTACATCCCCACATCTACTTTACCAGAAGTTTTGAAGGTGGTCCTGCCTGCCCAAATACTCCCCCAGAGAACCAGTAGCAGCCTTTTCAGAGGACTTGAGGAGGCCACACCTGCCCTAGTCCCGATAACAGTTCTGTCTGGTGACTTGATGGTGAAACTTTAAGCAATTCCAAGATCTAACTCAAGTCTTGCTAGACCACATGCATGGAGCCATTCCTTTCCACCTGGAGATATGGGTGGGACCATACTCATCTGTGTCCTCACTAACAGACTTACCAACTGAGGAACCAAATGCAGAATCAGCACAAGTCACATACCTAAGTTCAGTCACACTCAATTACAGTCTTGGAGGGAGTTCCATCAAATCAAGGGTCCAGGAAGATTAAAGTCTGAACCAACTGTACAGTCTTTAAAGACAGTAAAAGGTATTTGTTCCTTCAAATGTAGAGATTTCAACACAAGGATATGTAGATAACAAAGGATGAGGAAAATGTGATACCATCAGTGGAAATTAGCATCCAGTCACTACACAGTGAAGATCTACAGGTTGCCAGACAAAGAATTCAAGAAAATTGCTTTAAGAAAGATCAGTAAGCTAAAAGAGAGGCCATATAGATGAGTTAACGATATCAGGAAGATAATACATGAAGAAAAATGAGAAATAATAATACATGGGGAAAATGAGAAATTCAACAAAGAGAAATACTTTTTTTTTAATTCTGTAACTGAAGAATACAATGATTAAAATGAAAAAAAATGCAATAGAGAGTATGAACAGCAGACTTGGTCCACCAGAAGAGAGAACTTGTGTACACAAAGGCAAGATAGTGGAAAATATCCAGAGAAAGAAAAAAATATTTAACTTTTTAAAGAAGGGAAGAAAAACTATACGATTTATGGGACACCATTAAGTGAACCAATCTACCTATCATGGAAGCCCCAGAGGAGATAGGAGGGTAAAAAGACAAAAAGCATACTTAAAGACATAATGGCTAAAAAGATTCCAAATCTTGGAAAGAATATGAACCTCTAGACATATGAAACCCAGCGGTTCTTAAACACAATCAAACCAATTAAAAGGGATTGCAAAATGATTTAAAATTAAATTATCTACAGTCAAAGACAGAATTTTGAAAGCAGCAAAAGAAAAATGATTCATCACATACAAGGGAATACTCATAAGGCTATCAGTGGGCTTTCAATCAGAATCCTTGCAGTTCAGTTTAGAGTGACATAATATATTCAAAGTGCTGAAAGAAAAAAAAAAACCCTATTGACCAAGAATATTATATGGTACACAATATCCTTCAAAATTGAAGGAGAGATAGACTTTCTAAGAAAAACAAAAGCTAAGGGAGCTCATCACTACTAGACCTGCCTTCCAAGAAATGATAAAAGGAACTCTTTAAGTTGAAACAAAAGAATGCTAATTAGTAACAAGAAAACATGAGACTATAAAGCTCACTTTATAGGTCAGGACAAGCATATGGTAAAGTTAAATCTGTGATGGTGGTGCATAAATCACTTTTAAATCTAGTGTAAAAGTTAAAGCACAAGTGTTAAAAGTAACTACAGCTACAATAACTCATCAAGGGATAGACAACATAAAAAGATGTAAGTTATGATAGCAAGAACATAAAATACGGGAAGAGTAGAAGGTAAAGTATACAGTTTTTGTATGTAAGGTGAAATTATTATCAACTTAATATTGATGGTTTTAACAAAATGATGTTTTATATCTTGTGGTAACCACAGGAAATATGTAAATGATAGAAAGGAAGCAGAGGATACTACTACAAAATACCATCAAATCACAAAGGAAGACAATAGAGAAAGAAAGGAACTACAAACTGGGTGGAAACAATTAACATAATAACAAGAATAAGTCTCTACTACAAACAGTGAATTTAAATCCAATGAATTATATTTTCCAATCTAAATACACATCTAAATACACATAGGTGATTAATGGATAAAATAATCCAACATTATGCTGCCTGTAAGAGATTCACTTTAATTTTAAGGACACACATAGGCTGAAAGAGAAGGGATGGAAAAACATATTCTATAAAAATGGTAACCAAAAGAGATAAGGAGTGGTTATACTCACATCAGAAAAAATAGACTTAAAGTAAAAAACTGTTGCAAGAGACAAAAGAGGTCATTATATAAAGATAAAAGTATCAATTCAACAGGAATATATGGCAACTATAAGTATATATGCATCCAATATCTCTGAAACATGTAAAGCAGATATTAATAGATATGGAGGAAGAAAATACAGCATTATGAGCATGCCAATTTCATGAGGCTGACATTGACCCTTCAAAAACCCACTCAGTGTAATTCAGACATAAAATCAATCAGGAAACAACAGAACTGTACAATACTATTGAGCAAATGGACCTATGGGGCATACAGAGAGATCTTTTCACCCCAATAGCAATAGTGTTGTGATTTGGATATGAAGTGTCTCCTAAAAGCTCCTATTAATGCAAGAATATTCAGAGTTACTTGATAAGACTATGAGAAGTGTGGCCTAATCAGTCCATCCTAGTTTGATTGGACTGTGTGGTAACTGTAGGCAGGTAGGGTATGGCTGGAAGAGGTGGGTCACTGGGGGTATGCTCTGGAAGGATGCATCTTCCCTGTGGCCCTTCCTTTTTCTCTCTGCTTCTTGACTCCATCAGGAACTGAGCAGTATGCTTTCTTTGGATCCTTCTCCCATGATGTACTGCCTTACCTCAACCCAGAGCAATAGAGTCAGTCATCTATGGACAGAGACTTCTGAAACCTTGAATGCCCACTATACTTTTCTTTGTCTAAGCTGTCCTTGTCAGATATCGGGGTCACAGCAATGCAAAAACTGACTAAAACAAGTAGAATACACATCCTTCTCAAGTACACATGGTAGAAAACATGGAACAGGTCAAGGAAGGAGGCTTAGCAAATTTAAGAAGGTGGAAATCATTCACTTTTTAACCAAAGTAAAAGATGTGTACATTGAAAATTATAAGACATCGCTGAAGAAAATTAAAGATAGATAGAAGAAATATTCTGTGTTTATGAGTTAAAAGAATTAATATTAAAATATTAATGCCAGGTACTGTGATGCATGCCTGTAATTCCAGTGACTTGGGAGACTATGGCAGGAGAAGCAACTTGCCCTAAGCAACTTAGTAAGACCCTGTCTAAAGAATAAAAAAGTCTGGGGCTGTAGCTCAGTTGTAAAGTGACCCTAGGTGCAATTCCCAATACAAAAAAAAAAAAAAATCCATACTACCAAAGCAACAACAAATTTAATGCAATTCCTATCAAAATCTCAATGGCAACTTTAACAGAAATAAAAATGTCCAAAATTCACATGAAACCACAAAAGAACCCAACCACTCAAAGCCCTCCTGGAAGAGGAGAAAAAAGCTGGAGGCAATACCCTCCTCATTTCACAATACTTTGAAAAGCAACTTTAATCAAAACAACATGATACTGGCATGAAAATCAACACAGACTAATGGAATAGAATAGATTACCCAAAAATAAATGTATAAATTTATAATCAACTGAGCTTTGACATTTGATCACTGGATATGAAGACACACATGGGGAAAGAATAGACTCTTCAATAAATAGGTCTGGAAACACTGAATATTCACATGCACAAGAATGAAATTCAGCCTTTCTTCTGCCATTTATAAATTCAACACAAAATTAGTGAAAGGCTGGAACATAAGATCTGAAACCATAAAACTTCTAGAAGAAAACCTATTTTAAAAGCTTCTTGATGTTGCTCTGAACAATTATGTTGTGGATATGACACTCAAAGTGGAGGAAACAAAAGAAAAAATAGATTAATGGGATTATATTACATTAAAAAACTTTTGCATATAAAATTTAAAAAGTGAAAAAGACAATCTACAGAATGGGAGAAAATATTTGCAGACTGTATATCTATAGGGTGTTACTATTCAAAACTATGTGAAGAACTCAACTCAATAGCCAAAGGAAAGTGACCCAATTAAAACATTGGAAAGGATCTCAATATACATCTTGATATTTAGAATATTACTCAGTATTAAATAGGGAATCCTGTCATTTTAAATAACGTGAATGAACCTGAAAGATACTATGCTTAGTGAAATAAGAGATAGAGAAAAATAAATACTGCATGATCTGAGTTTCATGTTCATGTGAAATCTAAAAAAGTCAAATTCATAAAAACAAAGAGCATATTGCTGGTTGCCAGAGGCTATGGAAAGGGGCTATGGAGAGATGTAAATCAAAGGGTACAAAGTATTAGTTACACAGGATAAATAAATTCTGGAAATATAATGAGCAGCACAGAGACCATAGTAATACTCCATTGAATAACTAAAATTTGCTAGGACAGTTGTTCTTCAGTGTTCATACTACAAAAAAATAATAACTAAGTGAGGTGACATGTTAATTAGATTGATGGTGGTATTCATTACAAAAATGTCACATTGTACCCCTTAAACTTAAGACTTTTAATTTTCAAGTATGAATACTTTGTTCAGTAAAAGTGGAAGGAAAGCAACCAGAAATATCTTCTTTATATACTTTCTTTCCCAGAATAGTCATTTCCTGCCAGATTAACTCAGCCACCTCCCACTGTTCTTGCCTCTAGTCCTGTACTGCCACAATACATTCTCCACTCTTCAGACTAGCAACTTTCTGAGATATAAATCAGATCACATCATCTCCAGCTTTAAAATTCATAATTGGTCCCTTGTGGCCCAGAGAATCAATTTCCCATTTTATCATAATGGCTTAAGTTGAAAGAAGTATCTGGGTGCAGGTTGGTTTTCTAAAAGTGATCCCAGGAAGGAAATATGACAGAGTGGTAAAAGTTGGATATGGAAGGCAAAAAAGTCTTTAAGTTTCCATAAGAAGTGAGTTACCACTTGAGAAACTAAGGCTCAAGTCCACTGTAGACCCTCTGTGCTTAGAATGAACCGTTGAATTGTGTGGATCACTCAGTCCTTGAATCCCAATCCCATTTCTTGAAAGTATTCTTATGTACATTCATTCCACTTCTAGTTTGTTCTGTTTAAAAGGGAGCCATTTTCCATGGTACTAAGGAAAGATCTCAGGCAGAAAAGAGAGAAGCAGGAAAGGTATTTATCTTAGAGAAACTGTCTCATCCTACAGTAGCAGGTGAACTCAGGAAGGCTGAGAGAACAGATGGGAAATCTGTGAGTTGGCTTTGCATAGCACAGGAGACCTTCATGTTCTAGCATAGAGCTCAACAAACTCGTTTCTGGTTCCTTGATCCTATAATTTCCCTAAATTGGCTCCTTACAGTTTCTTCAATGGACCCCACCTTTTCAGAATTACAAATTTACTACTTACACTTGGATTCCTTTCTCTCTGTTCATATAGCAGATGGTTCATATTTTATCAGAGGGCAATCTAGAGTTATGAACCAGTTATAATTTACATACTGAGACTAACAGAGAGGTGGCATAGGGGCAGCACTCATGTTTGTGAAGGGATAGGAGAAAGGACAGAACAACCTCTTGGATGGTGCTGAGGTTGATGGGAAACAAATGAGCACACCTGTTGGATGGGATCAAGAATTACTGCAGGCAGGGGAGGCAGAGGAAGTGCCTCACTAATCTATTGAACACAGCAGGAACTTGCTGGGCAATAATTACAATAGCTAAGCAGACCTGATCCTTCAGTACAGCTAAGAGAATCAAATTTGCCCCTTTTTTATCTCAAGTATGTAGTCTGCCCTGAGTCTCAGGTTCCTGAAAGAACCTAAATGATTGGATTCTTTTATTTAAATACTTATTATAGTAGCTAAGTTTCTATTTAATTTCTAAGAGGTGTTAAATATCTATAAACTTTTCCCCCTTGTAGATTTTTAAAATTTCGGGGAGCTCCCCAGTGACACTTACCAAATTTATATTTTCTTGGTACCACTTCTTCCTCTATACACACATAGTAAATCTCCCCCTGGAAATATAACACACACCCCCTCCTGCAAAAATTGGGAAAACCAAATGCTCAGATTCATTAAAGTATCAAAGAGGCAGGATGTTTGAGATCTGTAGGTGTCTTGTGAACCTATTTACCTTGCTTCTAAGTCTAGGAAGTCCACACATGTGTCTTTGAGTTATACAACTCAAACTTGTATCAACTTGTATCTTGGGATACATGTTGTAACAGGACTCTTTTCCCGTTTGTCTATTCAAGGGGAATGTTTTAAGTTTGTAGGAATACCTCTTGGTAATACCAAGTCTTAAGGTGTTGTGTGTTTTAGTCAGCTTTTTAGCTGCTGTGACTAAAAGACCCAACGAAAACAACTTTAGAGGAGGAAAAGTATATTTGAGTGCTCACGATTTCAGAGGTCTCAGTCCATAGACAGCTGACTTCATTCCTCGGGGCTCAAGGTGAGGCAGAACAACACAGCTGAAGAGTATGGTGGAGAGAAGTGGCTAACATGATGATCAGGAAGCAGAGAGAGTGGACTCCATTTACCACATACAAATACCCCAAAGCCACTCCCCTCAATGCCCCACCTCCTACAGCCACACCCCACCTGTCTTCAGTTAACAATTAATCCCATCAGTGATTAATTCATTGATTGAGTTAAGGTCCTCCTAACCCAATCGTTTCTTCTCTGAACTGTCTTGCATTGTCTCCCCCATGAGCTTTTGGGGGACATCTCACATCCAAAGCATAACAAAGGGTAAATACAGATTTCAGAATTAATGGATCTTAAATATATCTGTGTTAGAAGTGATGGCAAACTGTCAAAGCCAGACTTTCTTTCTTCAATATTTGGAAATAAAACATTCTTTTGCTACACTGGTACCACTATTTAAACAAACAGGTGACTTGGGGGTCAGGATCCTGAGCTATCTCCTAGGGAGGTGTTTCTGTGAGCAAACAAATATAGCACCAGGACTCTTTTTGCAATAGTGGCTCTGAAACAAAAGCTACATAAAGATTTTATAAAATACAGTGCTAAAAAATAAACTCCCTGTACAAGGCATTCACAGCAAACCATAACAGATAAAGGTGACAAGAGGATCCATGGGTGACTCTGAAGAGCAAGGCCAAAGCCTTCACATGAAATGAAACCGTGGAACAGATGACCTGATGTTTGTGCTAAACAAATGATACCACACAATAAAACCAACTCAAGTGACTGCCTTTCCAACTATGGAATGTTTGGGAGTTACAGTACAAAAGGCCAACACAGAAAACTGTTTTACCAATATGCCTCTTAGTGTTCAAATGAATGTTAATCATCTTCATTTATAGAGTCTCTAAAATGCATATGGCCAAAAGAGAACAGAATGTGTTAATGACTAAACTCTGAATCATCTCTTCCACTCTGCTCATGGAGTCTGCTGCCAAAACTTATATCTTCTTCCTTCAAAATGTCTCCTATAATTATACCTCTTCTATCTACTATCTGTTGTGCTCCACAACACACATATTTCATCTCAGTTGGGTTTCACAAGGGGACCAGCACACTATTTGACAAATTAATAAAATTGGTAATTGGTAATAACAGGAAATTAGTCCAATGCCACTCAAATAGTAAATGGTTTCACCGGAACTTCACAGCTCAAAGATTATCGATAAAGTACTACCTAGCTCTAAAATGCTATGGATTAACAATTACACACCCTCTTTCCATCTTTTGTCTGCTACTGTTTCAGCCTGAGACTCGTCCATTTCTCACCTAGGCAACTACAATCTCCGCTTCCCCTGATAGCAGTAGTCTCCAGGAGCATTTCTTTCTTCTTCATTTAGTGCCCTCGCCATGCTGCACTTTTCTTTAATGCACAATAATAATTCTCTTTGCTCTGCTGATCGTAGCCAAGAGTTCAGCCGCTTTTCCCATGTCTCCCATTAAATACTCAATCGTATGAGTCTGGCCACTCTGATTTAGTTTATTATCAGTTCATTTATGTGCCCCCCCCCCCCCATTTTAATCCCACCCTATCCCAAACTGAGGTTTTACAAAACTATCTGGTATGGAATCACATGCGATGTATTTCAGTCCACCAGCTGTGTCTTCCTCTTTCACCCCAGAAAAGCACTTTTCCAAGTTCTTGACTTCTTGTGGCCTGGACTTACATGACAATGGAACCAGCATGCTAATGCTGTCCCTTGCAAACAGCAAACTCCTTCAGGGCGGTGACAAAGCATAATTATTTATACTGTGTAGAGCACAGAAAATGAACACTCAATATGTGTTAAATAAGGGAAAACAAACATTTTTGTTTTTGTCGCCATTTGCTATTTTTGTCCTGTTTTGAAATCATTTTGCTCAAAATGAAAACAGGAACAAATCTCAAGAGGCTATAAGAAAAAGTTACCCTAAAATCCCATCACACCTTAAAATGAAGCCTCTAGATATTTTAGTTTGTTGGCTTGACCCTTAAGAGAAATTCGTGGAAATTGTTATAGTAATGTTTTCCATATCTACATTTACTCTTGGGATTTATGAAGAACAATAAGAGAGGAATGTTATTTTTAACACATCTGCTTATGTTATTTCTGTATTGTATTTCGGGTCTGTATAATGAATACAAAACACATATAATTTTCCAGAGTTACAGTAAAACTATATCAGGACAGTGTCCTAGTGTCGCTTATGGTACTTTGTTGACTTAGAAGAAACCTCAGTAAATATTTATTGAATTGAAAACCAATAGAAAATAATCTTATTTAAAAACACAAGAATTAGATTTTAATTTGTGAAAACTAAATTTTGCACCTGATGTAATCTCAAAAGTGCAGGTATTAATTAGGAGGTGGCTGATCCAGGCCATTGGTTCAGCCCTGCCTGAGCTATGCTACTTCTGGGAACTCTGGGAGTGGCTGATGATTAAAAACTGTATCCAGATCACCACAGAAGCCTCCAGCTTTCCTAAAGCTCACAAAAGCCACAACTTCCTTAGGCATACACTTTTGATCCATTTCTCTCCTTCTTTTCTCACTTGCAGTGAACTTACAAAGACCATAGAGTTTCCCTTCAGAATGTCCCTCATAACCTGTTTCTAAATCTCACATAGAAGTCATTGCAACCAACTTCCCACAAGCTTTCTTGATTCTCACATTTTTCCACTCTGATTCATCATCCCTGGTACTGTTAAAGACAACCCTCTTAAGCAATCATTTTTCCCCAAAATTATTGATTCTTGATATTTTGTATATTAGCACAAATTTATCTCAATTTTAGGATTTCCTATAACCCAGCTTGAATTTGGGTCCCATACTTGGCTCCTTCCTTTCTATTGCTAAAACCCCCAAAACTAAACCCCTATTCCATCATCATATCTTGTCCATTCTACTCTCAAGTCCAAGATACTTGCTTATCTCTTATACACTATAGTAAGCTTGTATCATTTCCCGATTTTTTGCTTACTGGACAGTACAGTAATTAAGAGCACAGCCTGCTTCAGTTTAAAGCTTAGTCTTGCCATTTATTAACGATATAAACCTGGCCAAAGTAATTGACCTCCTAGTGCCTTGCTACTTTCATCTCCAAACAGGAGGATAATAATAGCTACTACTTCATGGGGCTATTATAAAGATTAAATGAGTTGGTGTTCGTGAAGTGCATAGAATATTTTGCACCTCATGATAAGAGCTACAGAGGTGGGCACTTGGTGATGACGATGATGGTGATGATGGCAACAACAAAGATGATCTCTCAATTTACTAAATACATGTCAGAACTCTGAAAAATAGGTCATAATTGGTCATATCCTTGCTTAAAATTCTTCAGAGAATTTGCATTCATTGCACTTTAAGCAAAATTCAAATTCTCTATTTAGATCCTCAATGTCCAGTATATTACAGTATAATATATATGTCTATATAAATATATATAAAATACAAATACTTAAATTTTGACTACTTAAATCAGACTTTCATCTAACACTTTAATATTGATTTTTTTTAAAAAATTCATTCCTCTAGCCAAAAAGATTCTTTTGTGAGTTTTGTAAGAATTTGGTTTTGCTTGGGTGGTGATGACACCTAACTTCCCAAAGTATTCTAGACTCTAAAAATTGCAGGAACAAAACATACTGGAGACCATATGGAAACAAGTTCTGCTAGAATTCTATGTGTTTGGCATCTGCTTCTATCAAAATTGGTTCAGAAACTGATATACTTGTACTGTTCTATCTCTCAGACCAATGCTTAAAGAACTGTTTAATCATGGAATACAATTAGAAAGCATTTGGACAAAATCCAAACTGATGAATTATTTTAAAAGAAAAGTTAAATGATGTCATGTTGGTTCTTATTTAATTCAAGTTGGCTAATTTTTTGGTCAAGGCCACTCTTTTCAGTATGAACACCTGTAATTCTGAATATCAGTGTTGTTGACTCATCCTTCTTTGTCTAATATGAATTCACAGATCAAGTGTAACAAGAACTTTTATGAACATTCATAATCCTTCAGAGCCAAAGGAAGACTTACATTTGTGATCAGGGCTCTTTCCTCAACTCTTCATATCAACATGAAGAATGAAGGGCTGCACAACCTTAGCTTCTCCTACATACTGATTTTGCTTGGGGGCACTTTGAGTGAAATTCATGCTCAACAGATGTCTCTAGAAAAAAACCCAGACAGCCATCTTTGTAGTGGACATTGCTCTGAATGTTAGGAACTTTGATGCAAAAGACAGGCAAGGTTGGTGTTCCTCAAAGTACTTCATTGCACAACTCTGGTACTCATTCATCTCTGATTGACATATGTTTACAAGAACGCAATTTATTTTTTTCATCTTCCCTCTCCCTATACTGATGTAAAATCTCCTTTAACTATTATTTACCTAATTCTTTTTAATTCATGTTTCTTCTAATTCTTATAATTTCCTATCAAACAATACAATTATGCTTATAAATTTGTGACATCTATTACAAGACCACACTGTTATTTTATGTAAAATAAAATGATGCCAATAAAATTAAAATACTTTTCTTCATTTGCAGTTTTATTCTATATTGTTAGATTTTTTCATATATCACTCCTGTGTATGTAAACATACAAGTGCAAGAAAAATAAATCGGTGAAGAAGATTTCTAAACTTTTCTCAGGTTCTAAGTTACTGATAAATTAGCCATTAAGGTTCATAATTTCCTTCATAGAATTGTCCTCTTAGCTATCAAAAGCCTTGATAAAACACAATTTTTAAAAAACATGCTTCACTATTGTCCTTGGGGCTCCCTTGCAAGGTCCAGAAAATTTCTAATACATGTGTGGGCATGTGTGTCGATGAATGTCAAGTTTTATGCCCATGTATGATCAATAATTATATATGTGCCTAAATCATAACAATTGCATTTCACATTCTCATTTCACATGTTAAAAAGTAAAAAGAAATGTGTTGTTTATAAATGATGAAATGTATTACACTGTAAAATGAGCCAGTTTTAAAATAATACGTGTTATACCTACACATTTTAAAAGAAATGTACCTGCATTTATCCACAAGGAGAATGAAGGGAGTTGTTAGTCTCATGTAGGTAAGTGAAGAATATACGGTGAATTCCAAAGCTGTTCAAAGTTGCCAAAAAATGTAATAATGTGCATCAATTCCTAAGATAAAAAACTATTTTCCCCTTCAAAAGTAACTAGTGTCTGCTCTTTGTTCAGTTTCAGCCAAATGGTTCTAAAGTGAAACACAGTGATCTGAGACTGCCTGCAGAATCATCTTGGCTAAGAACCTTAAATTAGGATCATAAAATCCTAGAATTTATAGTGAATTTGTGCAAAATCTAGTCTCAATAATCTTCCTTCATTTATGAGGAAACTGATTCCTGTGTTCATAGAGATAAACTCTAGACTTCCAACTTTCTTGAGTCTTTTGTCATTGCAAACCCCTGCGAGCAATTCCTGCTCTTACAGAAGGGAAGTAGCACCCTGTCCTCGCCATGTGATGCTGTCAGTATGAAAGGACATGTGGCTACAGTAAGGCTCTTCAGGGTAGGCATGAATTGAAAAGGAGTGAGAACTGCTTTTCAAACATTCCTAAAGCAGAAGCTGAAATGATCTAAGAAACACTGAGAAAGATAAAGCCATCTAATAAGTATAAATCAGAAACCAAGTACAGCAGCCTGCAAACTACTGTCCATGGGCAAAAATCCTACCTGCCACTTGTTTTTGAAAATTAAGTTTTGTTGGAAACACATCATGCTCATCTCCATGGTATCCGTGCCTGCTTTTGTACTCAAGGGTAGTGTTCAATAGTTGCATCTGAGATGATGTGGCCCACAAATCCTATCTGTACCTTACAGAAAATGTTTGACAATTCCTGATCTACAAGAACTGAGGCAAGCACAATAGGCTCTGGCTTTAATCTTCAACGTAGACTTTACGGATCAACGGCATGAAAAAAACTGTCCTTTGAAGCATATGTGTAACAACAACATATCATAACATCATCTTGTAGAATAGAATATGACACAAACACATGCACGTACTCATATGCATGTTTAGAAAAAAAATGATGGTTTTATTCTGTCATCTGTTATAGTTACGCACATCACACTCCAAAACAGTGGTATATTTATTTTGTCAGTTATATGAAATTCTTCAACTAGCCTCTCAATTTGTTTATATATTTCCTAAAACATTTGTTTGGTATGTTTTGGGCTCTGACTTCAAACTTTCAATGCTTTCAGTGGTTCTGTCACTAAAGTTTTTTCTAACAAATGTTGATATTTTACTGAACACATCCTGTAAAGATTAACTCTCCATAAAACAAGTAGGCTGTGTAAAGTTTTGTAAATGAGGAATATTGTCAATTAAAAATACTGTTTTCATTTTTATCCCCTAAACTGATGAATATGCATGATCCCTTTCAGAATATAATGCTATAGCTATCAGAAGGGAAAACTTCTGGAATAATTGTGTTCCTCACTTAGCACAAAAATACCCACTTATGCTAAATAAATCAAAAGCCTTGATGGTGAAAACTCAGCAGGACTCCTTAAAGCATCATCAACATAAATAAATCAAGAACTTACCTCCTGGAAGAATTATTACTGGATTCATTTCTAAATTGATTTAAATACAGAATCTTGATTTTTCAAAAGTAAAAATTATTCTTTAGAAATATATGTGGCACATATGAAATTAGGATTTGGGAAGTGTCACCTCCAAACTGATTTGGTAACTTGCTAGATGGAAAACATACCTGAATGAATGCCTCTTTAAGTGCAAAATCCTCTATGGCCTTAACACGCCACCTGCCAGTGTTTTATAGGCACTCCCTACAGGAATAAAAACATCCTGAAACTCAATTCTGTAAATGAGTCCCTCAACCATGCTCTTAAAAAAAAAATTCTGAACTCTAATTGATTCTGTAAATGTGCCAACAGAAAGCTTTATGTATGCTAATCGGATGTTGGCCAGCAAGTATCCCAACAATTTTGCCTTGGTAAGTAAACCTAAAAGAAAGATTGGCAGCCATCCCCACTGAGGTTTTCCTAAGCCTGCAAGAGCGCCTTTAAATCCTGCAATTGGTGAAAATAGCCCTTCAGATATTCACACTTTCCAATACCTCATTTTCCTCCCAGCTTGATTTATAACATTTTGGTTCATTTGCTTTCAATTCAAAATAAAATAAACTTTTGGAGGATTCAGGAGAAAATATAAAAGATCTGGGGATGCTTAGAGAAGAAACACAAGAAAAACAAGTGTGATCCTGGGACATTAGAAAAAAACCTGCAGTAAAGATGTAGACAGAAAGAAAATGGATCACTTGAATAAAAGAATATAAAACTCCCAAAATAGGAATCCAGATGGATATGGACAGGAGGAGACAGGGAAGAGGAGAATGAGGGCAAATATAATGCCCATATGGAAGCAGAATTTCTAGCCGTTAGGGCTTATAAACACTGGAGTGATTTAACAACATCCTTGGGGGAATTGTAAAATGTTTTGTTCCTGGAAATGTTTGCACAAAAGCTAGGTAAGTTGATGCACAGAAGTGATTTAGCTGACATCTGCAGGTGCCCTTCCAACTCTGATTCTATGATTTGGTAACTTGAGAATGACCAAGGTGAAGCCAAAAAGGAAAAATAAAAGACCAACGCTTGTGTGAAACATACATACAAGATTTATGGTCTGCCTCAGAATGTTGTTCCAGAGTAACATGGAGTGAATTTCAAATGCATCATTCTCAGCTGGTAATCATTTGCTGAAGTTCTAAGGAGTGACTCAGTATGATTCTGTGATAATACTCAACCTACACAAGCAATTGCCCTTCTGGCTCCCTTTATATTCTAGGTCCAGTTTTCTTGTATTCCAAATCAAGTATGTGTCTAATCAGTTTTCTAAGAGTCTTCTTTAAAATACTACTATTTCTATGTACTTTACTAGATTAATTCCATATTCTGTTTATTGCTTGTTTTGCGATGCTGGGTATAGAACCCAGGGCTTGCACATGCTATGCAAGCACTCTGTCACCGAACCACACCCCAGACCTAGTTCCATTTTCTTAATGACAGGCCCATATTATTTTTTCAAAATTCACACAATTCTGATTCCATTCCAATGTAATTTCATTCTAAATCAGGAGGTATACTTTCCTGAGAACAAACAGCATACTTATGTTTTTTTTATTATTATTTTGATGTAGTGTAATGAATTAGAATTGAGGGAAAGAGAATAGTTTATTCTTTGTTTTCACTAATTCATCTAAATTTTGAACACTACACATATCTACTTTCCTATGAGTCTTTCACACATACAAAAACCATCCATATTAATTTACCATCATATAATTCAAAATGAGGTTCTAACAATGATCAAGATTCAGGGTAGCAAAATTCTTGAGCATCATATCCTTTTATATTCCCTAATTTATAGGCCTGTTTTATCAGGGGTAGCATTGTATTTTGTTCCATAATCATTGTATATATACTAAAAAGCCTTGCAGTCCTCACAAACTGGCTGAAATTTCCACCAGTTTTATATTTATGCTACTATTTCCTACAATCATTTTAAATGACCTATTTTTTAACTCACTCTGAGTGATACAAAACTACCCATTCATTATTTATTTGAACAACCTCTGCTATTTTCTGTTTCTCTTCTCTTTTTATACCAGTAATTACTTGCTCTGAGTTCCTTTTGTATGCCAACCAACTCATCACATATATTTGGCATTTTCTCGTAATATTCACACTAAACACTGTCCCTGACATCTAGCAAACATCCTATTGGATCCCACTATTTCAGCTTTTATTTGAATGCTAATTATTTCAGTCTTGGACATTTTGGAAGAATTAATGAGTCCATGGGAAAACTGATGATCCTAAAATTTTAAGGTCATTAAACTAACTAGTCATTAATTCTCAAAAAAGGTCCTTTAAGGAAGGAAGGTGATTACTGTTCTTTCAGAACCTTTAAAGGGGAAAGAAAGAAGCCTATTCTCTCTGGTACAATTGGTTTTCCAAACATAATAATAATTTCATGATGGCAAAATAAATATAGAAAATATTAGCTGGGCGTGGTGGCGCACGCCTGTAATCCAAGCGATTTGGGAGGCTGAGTCGGGAGGATCACGAGTTCAAAGCCAGCCTCAGCAACTTAGCGAGGCCCTAAGCAACTCAGTGAGACCCTGTCTCTAAATAAAATACAAAATAGGGCTGGGGATGTGGCTCAGTGGTGCAGTGCCCCTGGGTTCAATCCCCAGTACCAAAAAAAAAAAAAAAAAAAAAAAGACAGATGATTGAAATAAAGTTATATATAAAAAAAGAAAATATCAAAGAATAATTTAAATATTTACTATTAATTGCTAGCATGCCATTTATAATTGAAACCAATAAATAGCATAATTTCAATCATCAAAGAGAAAAACAGAAAGTTGAAAATGTAGACAGTCCGAAAGCAATAAACTTTGTTTTATTTTCCTTAGGTAAGCAGCAGCCAATGAAGACCCAAAGGAGATATTCACAAAAAAACAATTTCACCAATTT
Source organism: Glaucomys volans (assembly GCA_020662805.1). NCBI lineage: Eukaryota > Metazoa > Chordata > Mammalia > Rodentia > Sciuridae > Glaucomys > Glaucomys volans. The sequence goes on from JAJEJO010000903.1 coordinate 125,005, forward strand.
ATGAGTACTCTAAAAAACAGGGAAAGTTCTTCAGTGAAGCACATGCAAAAATCTGTCTGTGCCCTTGGTTAGGCACCCTGTTTCGAGCCATCTCTGTAGCATTTCTCTTAGGAGATTTTCTTAGTTCTTCCCAATTTGACCTAGTAAGCTGACCATCATGGCTTCAATTTCCCTTGGTACAGATTTATGGATTGAATGTTACCTAGGGCCAATGGCTTTACACTGGCATGGAAGAATATGAATATGTACTCTGAAGTTGGACAAAATATTTATGGAATGAAACCTCTCTGTGTAATACAGTAATCACATATTTCTCAAAAGACAAAATTACAATTTAGTTGTAGATCTGATTCTTTTATTTTTGATTTATGAATTGCTGCAGTGTGCATTCTAAAAAATAGAGTAAAAGCTCAGTAGGCAATAGAACAGTGATGAGAGCAAGGAAACAAAATGATGGGGAATAAATTGACTAGTTAACGTCAGGTTACTTTAGGCTACTGTTTTTGAAAGGGTTAACATACTTTCTTATGGCACTGACTTGGGTAAACTCAAATTTCCTGTGTTCAGAAAAACTTGGAATATTTTAGGATCTGTCTGCTTCCTTAAGGATTCAGTTTTTACGTGGCATTTAGCATAAGGGACTCCTTTTAGTTTGCTCTGGACTATTGTGACCTATTGCAAAAGCTCGGGCTGAAGCAATGAACTTCCATAATTTTTATCTGACACATATATATATTGTCATGTCTTTGATTTCTTCCTTTCTTTCAACTCGATTGTGTATTTTTAATTCTTATATTGTATATATTGTATCCAGCGTTTCTATGTTTTGTAGCAATAAAGTTTTTTTACATAATAACTTTATTTTATTTTATTTACTTATTTTTTATAGTGCTACGGATCAAACCCAGTTCCTCACACATGCTAGGTAGGTGCTCTACCACTGAGCCACAACCCCAGCCCAAGCAATAAAGTTTTATATATATATATGTATATATATGTATGTAATTGCCTACTCAATTATTAAGTTTTTCTAACATACTATTTCCAAAACTAAAATTTATAATCATATTTAAAATGTTCCCATAAACATCTGAATAAATCAAAATATATAATAATAAATGTAGAGATGAATACACTATTTCAAATAACTTCTATTACTTTATATGTTAATACCAGACCTTAAACTGTACTATAGAGCAATAGTAACAAAAACAGCATGGTACTGGCACCAAAATAGGCAGACCAGTGGTACAGAATAGAAGACACAGAGAGAAACCCACAAAAATACAGTTACCTCATACTTGAGAAAGAAGCCAAAAACATACAATGGAGAAAAGACAGCCTGTTCCAAAATGGTGCTGGGAAAAATGGGAATCCATATGTAATAAAATGAAATTAAACCTCTATCTCTCACCCTGCACAAAACTCAACACAAAATGGATCAAGGACTTAGGAATTAGACCAGAAACCCTGCACCTAATAGAAGACAAAGTAGGCCTGAATCTTCATGATGTTGAATTAGGATCAGACTTCTTTAACAAGACTTCCAAAGCACAAGAAATCAATGCAAGAATCAATAAATGGGATGGACTCAAACTTAAAAGCCTTTTCTCAGCAAAGACTACAATCAATAGTGTGAAAAGAGAGCCTACAGAGTGGGAGAAAATCTTTTCCACACACACTTCAGATAGAGCACTAATCTCCAAAATTTATAAAGAACTTACAAAACTTTCCACCAAAAATACAAAGAACCCAATCAATAAATGGGCCAAGGATCTGGAGAGTTTACAGAAGATGATGAAAAGACAATCAATAAATATATGAAAAAGTGTTCAACATCTCTAGTAATTAGAGAAATGCAAATTAAAACAACTCTAAGATTTCATTTTACTCTGATTAGAATGGTTATTATCAAGAACACAAACAATAATAGATGTTGGCATGGATGTGGGGAAAAAGGCACACTTTTACATTGCTGGTGAGGTTGCAAATTGGTACAGCCACTCTGGAAAGCAGTGTGGAGATTCCTCAGAAAACTTGGAATGGACCCACCTTTTGACCCAGCTATCCTACTCCTTGGTTTATACCCAAAGGACTTAAAATCAGCATACTACAGTAACACAGACACATCAATGTTTATAGCAGCTCAATTCACAATAGGTAGACTGTGGTACCAACCTAGATACCCTTCAACAGATGAATGGATAAAGAAGTTGTGGTATATATATACAATGGAATACTACTCAGCCATAAAGAAGAATAATATTATGGCATTTGCAGACAAATGGATGAAATTGGAGATTATCATGCTAAGTGAAATAAATCCCCAAAATACAAAGGCTGAATGTTTTCCCTGATAAGTGGATGATAATATAAAATCTGGTTGGGGGTTTGGGGGGGTGAGAGAAGAATGGAGGAACTTTAGATTATGTAGAGGGAAATGAGAGGGGGAGAATGTGGGGGTATGAAAATTGGTGGAATGAGACAGACATCATTACTCTATGTACATGTATGATTAACAATAATGGTATGAATGTACATCATGCACAACCATAGAAATGAAAATTTGTACCCCATATGTGTGCAATGAATCAAAATGAAGTCTGTAAAAATAAAAATAATAATAAAAAATAAAAAAGAGTTTATTAATAATTATTTTATATATTTTGATGACTTAAAACTGGGTGCATAGATATCTAGAACTATTGTTTATTCTAGCTAAATTAACCTCTTTATTATTGTATAATGAACGTCCTTGTTTCTTTTCACTGCTTTCAATTTAAATTCTATTTTATAGACATAAGTATGGCTATCCTGCCATCTTTTGGATTCCATTTGCATGGAGTATGTCATTCCTTCCCTTCCTTCCAGTATACATACATCCTTACTGGTGATGTAACTGTCTTGCAGGAACAGAATTGGGTCTTTTTTATTTTTAATCCATTCATTTACTGTCTTTTAATTGGATAATTCAATTAATTTACATTCAAGGTAATTACCAATAGGTCAGGACTTATCATAATCATTATGTAACCTGTTTTTCAGTTTTGTTGTACTTGATTTCTCTCTTTTTCTTTCTTCCTCCCTCTCTCACAGTTTACCTTTGAGGTTAAGTGAATTAATTTAGTAGCTTTTTTGGTTCCTTGCCTATTGTTTTTGGTTTCTCTACTATGGAGTTTGCTTTGTGGTTACCATGAAGTTTACAAAAACCACTTTTGATTATAACTGGCTATTTGCATAATTATTTTTACCAGTGAGTTTTATGCTTTCCTATGCTTTCTTATTGCTCATTAATATTTCTTTCAGTTTGAAGAGCAAACAATATCTTATGAAGATATATTCTCTCAGTTTGTGCTTGTCTGGGAATGTCTATTACTCCATTTCTAAAGGATGGTTTTGCTGAACATCATGTTCCCACTTGATTGGTTTAGTCTTGGATTTGTGAAAGCTCTTCGTGCTTTTCGGTGTGCAACATCGTTTGGGCATTGATGGATGAGGTATTTATTCTAATCTTCCTAATATGGCTTTGGGCCTATATTCCCATAAGTTCTAAGCATGCTGCTTTTTTTTTCTCTAAACTTATAGTCAGTGATTTCACTATTTTAGCACTTTAATGGCACCCAGTTTTGTATTTACTTGGAGTCTCCTATTGGTGTGTTGCCACTGTTCCAGTACTAGAGGACAATCCAAGGTTAGGTTTGTCCCTATTGCACTGCTGTATTGTTCAGAAATAATCATAAAAGTACCTCCAAAGGGTAGTTTATCTACACAATTCTCTCTGTAATGACAGAGTAGATACAGATGCCGTGTTCACAGTTATCAGCCTGTGGTCAGGCAGTACAAGATTTGGCCCATCTGTGGTGCAATCACTGTGGATGAACCACCCACAGCTTCTTGTGTCATATTTGTGGTCACCAATGCTGCCAAGATATAGATATATCATCCCAGAGCCCACTACCCACCTCGACTGACACAATACTGAAATAGGAATAAGGTCCACACTACTATGACCTGCCTATTGCTTAGGTAGACTTATGGCCCAAGGTCACTGCAACCAAATTCTGATAATGCTAGCTGGAATAGAAGTCCAATATACTGAGATTGCATATCTTCTCTTGGCACTGGAGTTGTTCCAGATTTTCATATACTGGCAGACCAGAAAATATGGTCTTTAGTATCTTCCCAGTGTTAGGTTCCATTAACCAAGCATCAAATTCCAGGATTGCCTTGTATTTCCTCTCCTGTCCTACTCCCAACAAATGGGGTATTGTATGGTTGCCTGAGGGAGCTGTAACATTAATGATGGCTGTCCTGGGGCCCCCTAGGCTAGTGCTAAGGGGGTTTTAAATGATTCTCAACCACAAAGTTGTTCACTGTTCATGAGTGTGCTGAATGAAGTTCATGCTGTAGCTGGTGGCAATATAGGCCAAAAAAATGAGTTTGCCCACTGGTGGTGAGGGGTCAGGGTTATTCTTGATTCTGGAGCAGATCTGGATTCTTACATACAAGCACTAATCTGGTGATGGTTGTGTTGGGGAATGGGTGGTGAGAACAGTTCCTTGGGCACCAAGGCTGGTACTCAGCAGGCTTGTGCTGAGACTCACAGCTCCAAGGGCCTGTATATTCCCTGGAAAAGGGTGGGTTTACCTGGGTCTGCTTCACAACTGGAAATGATGCAGGCTGAAACTCAAGGCTGTCCCACAAGTACGAATCTCTACCTGTTACAAGAGCTAGTCTAGAGGTTCCAAGTGTGAGCTCTGGCATGCTTAGAGCCATCAGTTCCTATCGAGTGCTGGATGTCACTGTAGCAGACCTGTCCCTGGGATCTGAGACAAAGCCCTGTGCTAGCTTCTATGCCCTGCTCCTGTTCTGCTACAGAGTTTAGAAAAGAGGTGGAAGAAGCAGTCAGCTGCCTGGCTTAATGCAGCAACTTAACCCATCAGTGTCAGCATGGTAGTATGGGTCATGTAGCTTTGCCTAGCACTGTGTTTCAAATCTAAGTCTGAGATTGAATTTTCTCTCTCTCTCCCCCACAAGCAGAAAGCATATCCATCCATGCTGTGTGGCTTGCAGTGCAGGAAGAGTGACAAGGACAATTTTGTTGTTCTTGCTTTCTTTAATGTCTTTTCATTCAGTTACACTAAAAGCAATCACTATGAGCTCTCACCTGATTTTCTTAGTTCCTGTGAAAGTAGTTGGTGTTTGAATAGCTGTTTGATTTAGTGTGTCTGTGGGGAGAGGATCACAGGGGCAGCTTACTCAGCTGCCATCTTGCTCCACCTTCTACATTAACAGTTTCAATAAACAGGAAAAAATGTGGAAAAATGTCTGGCATTTTCTATAGGGTATCATGGAGAATAGGGCATCATGGAGCATTTGAGTTACATGGGACCTTAGAAATAATTTTGATATATTCCCTGAAACATGTATACCCACATATGTTTTAAAATTCATGAAACTGATACATATATTTCTTTTTTGTTGATTTTATTTATTTATGATTATTTGTTGTTTTTAGATATATATGACAGTAGAGTATATTTTGACATATTATACATACACGGAGTATACCTTTTTCTAATTAGGATCCCATTCTTGTGGTTGTACGTAATGCAGGGTTTCACTGGTGGTGTATTCATATATGAACATAGGAAAGTTATGTTTGATTTATTCTACTATCCTTCTTATATATTTCTGTAAGTCTTTAGCTTAAAGAGGATTTCATCAATAGACATGTCTTTGAAATCATTTCTTGACACACTTCTAAATTTTTCTTCTCTATTATAATACTTTTTAAAAGTATTCACTTTTGTTGAATATTAACATTGCAAAATATATTACATATGAAAATAAATATAACTATATGTAAAAAGGTGTTCATTACAGCAGGGTCGGCAATAGTAAAATACTGGAAACAATCTAGATATGACTTGAAATGTTGGGTTCAATAAACTATAGCCCATCAAGGAACATTAGCAATCTTTAAGTATGAGGAGATAGAAACAGACTTCAAGAGAAACCATGAGGAAAAGGCAAGATTTGAAATAGACTCAAAAGGGCAACCCTCATTTGCATAAGTAAAAGTATAATTTATGCAATTCAAACAATAAATATATTTGGAGTATGTATTATTGTAGGATCTGTACAATGTTCTTAGGAGACAGTGGTGAATGAAACAGACAAAATATTCTTGTGGAATTTTCATTGTAGTTGAAGGGAACAGTAAAAAATCATGTCATGAAGTTTTAGGGAATATTAGGGAAAATAAAGCAAGTTAAGAATGATACAGGGTAAATGGCTGCTCTTCTCTTCAGCAATAGTCAGGGATAATGTGACATTTGAGAAGATTCCCAAAGATAGATGGAAACAGATTGGCAGGAAGAAGGATAAGTGGGAGATGCTTCTGTTTGTGTCATTTTGAGTTGTATAAATTTCCTACATAATTAAAATAATTAAACTCAGATAATGAGAAACAACCTAAAATTAAACATAAACACATATGTGTAAAACTCATGTTATTAAATCAATAACACAATATAGAAAGTGAAAATTTAATTCAAGTAACTAAATATACCCTTTGTTGAAAGTATTCTAAGGGTAAATGGCAATAAAATTCTAAACTTTCCTTAGCAGTTTTGTTGCAGGTATTGCTACTAGAATTATAATTCTGAAATTAAATTATGTGTAGGATAAAACAAATGAGTTAATAAATGGATCTGTTAGGGAATGAGAGTATTCCCTGGGAAAAAAGCAAATTACAAATATGGAATTATAGAATATGAAAAAAAAACTCTGTTGAATGGTGAGGGTCACAGGGATAATTTTAGGGGGATTTCTAAGGAAAATAAGAAATACGAGGTTAGATATAGAGCCTTAGAAGGAACTCATTAGCATCATAATAAAATTTTCTCTGACCCGGTGGATTTTACCTGAAAATATAGGTATGTTTCCTTTTCCTAAACACGAGAAGAGTCTAGAAACCACATACACTTATTGCAATTATTGTGTCTGTCACCCAGAATTTGTTTTCCAAGTACATTCTCTAACAGAAAGGAATGAGGGGTCACTAAAAAAATGTTTTTTCTCCAGGTCTGAGCAGGAGAAAAGGAGACCCTAAACCATATTGTGCCAGACTCGAGGAAGTACTCCAAAAACAATGGGGCCACATCAAAACAAGACAAGAGCTGGGGTGTGGCACATGCCTAGAGTCCTAGGAACTCAGGAGGCTGAGGTAGGAGGGTTATAATTTCAAGGCCAGCCTCAGAAACTTAGCGAAAGTTTGTCTCAAAATAAAAAATAAAATGGCCTGGGGTGGGGTGTAGCCAGTGTTGGAGCACCCCTGGGTTCAATCCTTAGTTCCTCAAAAATAAGTAAGTAAATAAATGAAAGAAAGAAAGAAAGAAAGAAAGAAAGAAACACTAGAGTCAGTTTAACAAGGATTCTACTGCCAAATTTGTAACTTTTCAAAAAATACACATATATGTGTTTAGTTGTGGGTGAGTCTTTATTTTTATTTATTTATTTATTTATGTATTTATGTATTTCTTTTTATTTATTTATATGAAGTGCTGAGGATCGAACCCAGAGCCTCACATGTGCTAGGCAAGCACTCTACCACTGAGCCACAGCCCAGCCTAATTTAAAAAAAAAAAAAATATATATATATATATATGTTTTATTTAAAAAATAACTGATAGCAATAAATAACAAATTCAATTTTTAAAATTCAATCTAATGATGCTAACTAATAGAAATTGGGAAAACTCTTAGTTATAGAAGAATTTAAGTTAATACCATTAAAAAGAGATAGAAACAAATTTGAGTCCCTCAGTGTTATAATGAATTCATGAAGGATCATCAGCGGATGTTAAAATTATTGTACAAAATGGTACAAGAATAGAAAATTTACAAAAAGCAGAGTGCCAACCCAGAGGTAATTCGTTAATTTCAATTTGAGGAATGTGGTAGCTATCCCTTTAATGCATTTAGCGTTACTCATTAATGATAATATGTCCGACATGACAGAGTGAAAGCATAGAACCACTGCTATTGCATATTTACCAAAAACACTGCATCTACGGATCATCATGAAGAAACAACTGGATCAATCCAAAATAAGAAACTTTCTACCAGAAAATTCACTCAGGTTCTCAAAGTCATACTGGGAAAAAGAAAATCAACAGTATTCACTAAAAATAAAACTAGAGACAAAATGTCCAAATGCCATTTGTGAACTTAGATTTGATCCTGGGTCTCTTCCATCTCCCCCAAATCACACAAATAAAAAGCATTTTGGGGACAATTGGGTTAACTTAAATATGAACTGTTTTAAAAAATAATAATACATTTTTGTTTAACTAAAGTTAAATTTCATGAGTGTAATTGTGGTTTCATAGTTATATTGCAGTTATATAGGAGAAAGCCCTTCTTTTTAGGAACTGTATGCTGAAAAGTCCTATCATGATATGTGCAATTTCCAAATAATCTGAGAAAAAGGAAATATGTGTGTATGTTTGTGTACGAGGGGGTGTGTGCATATTGTCTGTAACTCTTTGAAGCAACAAAATAACTAGACAGTAGTGGGTAGCACATTGAATTAAAACAGCTGTGAGTCCATAATGATACCAAGAGAAAAGAAGAGAGGTTGAGAGGACACGGAAGAGGCATATTTGGGAAAAATAAGTATTCAAATTTTTAATAATTTCAAAGTTTAGAAGAAGGTATTATGATGGTCTTTGAAATTTTTCAAATTTAAAAAAAGATTGAGGAAAGGGCAAAAAATGATACAGTTGGATCTGAAAAACAAGGAACTGGCACGTGGGGAGAGACGCAGGCTCATCTCCTACCTCTTTCCTGTCTCTTTTCCTCACCCCCACATCTCTCTCCAGAGAAAGTAAATCACCTGCTCTGACAAAGGCAAACCTAACTCCACATATAGTTTGAAATGGAGGATGAGCTCTAAAATACAATTTTATTTTAAAATACAAAATGTTACATTTTGTGATATCCTGGGAAGTGGAGTTGACTTTTGATAATAATTCAAATATAAGTATAAATATATAACAGCAGGATATTTTACATGTGTGTGATAGAGAAACTGAAACACTGTCATAATTAAAAACAATGTCTATAGAAATGCCTACTAAATTCACAATAGTCATAACTTCATCAAGATATTAGCATTTTTATCAAAATCCAAAGGTGATTTGGGTAATGTTACATAACATGCATTCCAAGAAAGTGTCAAATTAAACTAAGCAGAGCTGGCCTCAGGCAAAACTATAGCATGGGCAAGTTTATCCTTCATTCAAAACTTCTATTCTCACTTTCAGACCATTCCCACAGCTCCATTGGATTGCCTTCTAAAGCAGATGGTCTTATTTATTCATTAAATTTATGTCTTACCACCAAAAGCTTATCTCTGCTATGTGCCTGCTTTGCTTGACCCTCTGCTCCCTGATTCCCATAACCTTGCACAAAATTTACCTTCTGTATCCCTTTCCTTCATGGTCCACAGTATCTGCTAGCTAGCATTATAAATCATTCCTGCTTAGCATTCTAATTAGGAGACTAGATGACTACTCCGTGCCTGTGTGAATTGTATATACCTTCTAAAGATATGCTGTGGCTTTTTGTCTAAGTCCTCAGTTACATCAAAGTTATTCCTCAGCTTCTATGAACCGTTAGCCCCTGTGCATGCCTTTGTAACACCCATCACTTAACATTACAATTATTCCTGTAGGTCTCTGACTTGTCCATCTAGACCACCTTCCTTTAGGGAAGATAACATGTCTTGAACACTTTTGTATTGCAAAATTCAACACCCAGTACATTATACATGCTCCATAAAGGAATATTAAACTCAAGTGTCAAATTAAAAACAATTTATTTCTGGAATATATTTACCCCACAACTAGAAATAATAACTTCTTTCTTTCAGGAAAGTGCAAACTAGTAAAAGCAATAACAGGCACTGATGCCAAAGACCAGAAGCCTTTCTCTCAGCCAGTATAGATCCCTTCTGTTGAAATCATGTAGGTTCAAAGTAGTGCTTCTGTTTAGACAAGTGCAGCTTTCGGGGAGGAGAATGACTTAACTGAATCATGTTAATACCCAACTTTGGGATAGTCTGAGAAAGAACCAGTTTCAAAAGAACAGAACTTGGGCCATTTGCTGTTTGTCTTTACATTTATCTAGGTGACTCTCATAGGTAAACTCAGAAAGCACAAAACAATTTACTCAAAAATGTTTCCAACAAAAAGAACAGTGTCCTATACATATAGTCATCTCTTGGTATCTTTTGGGGATTGGCTCCAGGACCCTGTATCTGTTAATGTTCAAATCCCTTATACAGAGTGTTGAAGTATTTGTATATAACCTGTGCACATCCTCCTGTATACTTTGAATCACCTCCAGATGACTTATAATATCTAACAAAATGTAAGTGCTCTGCACATAGTGGTTATGCTATATTGTTTAGGTAAAAATGACAGGGAAAATTCTGTACCTGGACAGGACAAACACAGGACAAACACAATTTTGTTCAGGACAAACACAATTTTTGCCCATTATTTTTGATCCAGGTGGTAGAAGTCTTCAATGTGGAACCCACAGATAAGGAAGGAGGATTATAACCTTCCATTTCTAGCTGGAGCTTAAAACCTTAACATATTCAATAATCCTGGTCCTACAAAAACAGTGCCTCTAGAAAATGAAGGGAAAGAAGACATTGTCTTTGGAGGTAAACCACAAAGACGAGGTTGACAACTGCAGCATGTTACCATGGGGACCATATTCTAAAACTTTCAAATCTGAGAAGCAATTTATAAAATAGTTCTCCAGCACATGGCATATTCTAAAACCAAAGGAATACTGGGGTTCAGGCAGAGGACCTCATCTCTACACCCAGCACCCACAACCACCTGGAATGAGCAATATTACAGCTTTACCAAAAGCAAAGCACTTAACCTGCACCTCTGATTTTTCAGCTGAGAACAAATCACGCTGAACTTGTGATTTTCAAGATCTTTTTAAGGCATATTTGATTCAATAATTTTCTTTATAGGGAATAAAAATGATAGTGATAAGATTGATCACAAACTATTATTATGCACAACTTTTTAGGGGTTCTTGTGCCACCCTGACCAGATCTTGCCTTTAAGACCAAAGCCCTCCTTCTTGCAGAGGGTGTGGGAATTGTGAATGCCTCAAGGCTGAGCTCTCTCTCAAGCAATTACCCTTAAGTGCAGGAAGCTGTCCAGCAACAACACTTATTCCCAAAGCACTCTTGCTTCCACTGTTCAATGCAAGGGTACAAAATAGTGATCCTCTTGCCTCAGTTTGGGAGTACCTGAGGGACCCAGCACAGTGCATCCTAGTTTTTTTTCTAAAGCTGAATGAAGTATGTTGTAATTACAATAGACTTTAACTCCTCCCTCAGACCAAACTTGCTTCCCTCACTCCCTTACAGGTGCGGGATACAATGGTGTTCTCCACTATCCCCCTGCTGGTACATCCACACTTCAGGACATTTCCCAGGAAATCCAGCCTCAGATAGATGTTACTACAAACGGTTCTATGAAGTCATTTATAAACTAGAATTTTGAAAACCGTACATAGTGGCATATGCCTGTAATCCCAGGGGCTCCAGAGGCTGAGGCAGGAGTATCTCAAGTTCAAAGTCAGCCTCAGCAACTTATGCTCTAAGCAACTTAGCAAGACTCTGTCTCAAAATATAAAAGAAGGGCTGGGGATGTGGCTCAGGGGTTGAGTGCCCCAGGGTTCAACCCCTGGTACAAACAAAAAATTTTTAAAAAAATAAGAATTTTGGAGAGACAGTAAGGAGAAAATTTCACTAGTGATAACATTATTACTGATCATTCTTGGCATGGCATCATAGAGCAGTTAATAACACTATTATCTGGGGTAAGCTGGGACATCATTGTGTCTTAAAACAGTGCAGTACCTTAGGTATTTGAGAAGCTTAAGGAGAAAACCAATTATAAGAACTACAGAATTATACAACTGTTGTTGGCGACCACTAGTGCACTATAGGAATTCAATGTCATTCTGGGGGCATTAACCTCAAATTTATGGCCAAGTACAAAATTCAGAGGGCCTCCTTAGAAGTACATAGAAAGATTCTCATCTCCCAGTCAAAGGGCAGAAATAGCTTTAACATCAGGTCCAACACTGCATTTATAAGGAAAGCAGAGTTACAAATAAAAGAAGTTGAATGCTCAACTTCAGCTGATATGCCCCTGGAGGTGGGACCCTGAGACTTAGAATGGGGATATCTGGATTCAGATACTCAAGAATCTTGATTCCTTAGATTCTACTGCTCTGCACCAGCTCTGAACAGCCTCTTACTCTCCTCTCTTAAAGCTTAGCACTCTGCTTTTCCTTGCAGACTACAGAACATTGGAAGAGAACTCCTTTTCCCAGCTTTGAGTACGGGAATTCTCATAGGTGTTTAAGCCTCTCTCCTCTCTGGTATTCTTCCATGAGAATTCTAACTATGTTGGCCTTTCTAAACTCCCAACTCCATTCCCTGAAACTGTCTTCAGCTCAAAATATTTACAGTTGAGGGAAGAGTGTATTCGTAAAATGTAGCAATAGGCCAAATTGACCTAGATTATGCATCAACCCATTCAGATTTATATGAAATTTCCCAGAAAATTTCTGGTTTGTGTGTTCTCTTTTCTCAGAATCCAAGACATGACTGAAATACAAGACAAGTATATTTCCCAGGAAATTTTATTAAAATGTTTATGTAACAGAAAATACTATGCAACACATAAGCCAAATACCATATGCATACAACAATTGATATGTTTTAGATTTCAATTTATAAAGCCCAATGCATCTTACCTGCAGATAAACTGCCAATACCTGAGCTCACAGAGTTATTCCTGTGGCCTCTTTCCCACATGTTTTTGTAGTAAACAAGGGTGGATTTCCCAGCAGGGCCAGTGAATGCCACTGTGTTCAGAGAACCTGTTGCTCACCCACAGTGGTAGGTCCCTGAGGTCTTGTTGGACTCTCATTACCCTTGCACTTACAAGAAGTACACGGAAAAGTCATGATAAACCAGAAGATTCTCTTCCTAGCAGAAATTTGTAATGGGACTTAGAGGCACCAGTTAATTTCTTTGGTGATTGAACTGAAACGGCCCATTTGGCTGCCTGCAGCTGTCACATGGAAAAAGCTGATCTGCAGAAAAAGGAGAGTGAAGCAGAGATGCAGAGGGAAACAGAGACAATTTGGGAGAAAGTAAATGAGGTTGATAGCTTTCCAATTCGTGGTGATCTCCCTGTGTGTGATACATCTACATTCCCTGGTACTGAATTCCAAAGAAAACATTTTCCATAAATTTTCCTTTTTCACTTCAACTAGTATAGCAGAAAAATTGACCTGGCATGCCTTATGGAATATAATCAAAATACAACTTTTTTTGTTGTCTCTTGTATCCTTAAAATTTATTCAGTAAAGGGAGGTTTTCTCTTGTCTTTGGATGAAATTCTTTCTCTAGTAACCATTCACAAATGTCACTTTAAAATCCCCAAAACAGTCTTATTTCTCTCATTAAAATGATCCAGCCCTGGAGCATAACCCAAACTTACTTTTCCTCTCAGTCTACTATTTAAGGTTAGCTTCTTACAAATGGAAGACGAGAGAAATAAACGGGACACATCTTTTCTTCCTTACCTAGCATGATTCTTCCTCTGCTAACTCTAGTTTCTTGTCTCCCCAATCATGTCCAGGAGGGAAATGGGACTTGGGGTCAAGGGCAGTCATACGGTACATGCAGCTTTTGTCTGGCAACAAGCCCCCAGGTGATGGATGCACAGATGCTGACTGCATCTCATCAGAATCTTTGTGAAATTTTCAGATAAATTCCCTTCACCCCATGCTGAGTCCCTCTGGCTGCAATTCCTGAAATATGACAAATACACTTATTCTGATTGCTCATTTACATTCAACCTCTAAATTGTCAGTAAGCCACACCACATAAAACTGCCTCTTGGAACGCTAAAGTTCTGTGGGAGGTTTGCTTGGGCAGAATTATGAATGGCTCTGCCAGATTTGCCTTTCCTGTAGTCCATCCTCAGTGCATAGAAACATGTATTCTTAGTGCATCTGTCCCTGAAAGCTGCACCTGGAACAATCCTCTATTCTTTCTCTGCTCTGCTGCCACCGGCAGATGGCAACAGCCTCTTGCCTCACCAGCAGGTACATCTTACGTGTTCTGGGTTGCCCTACTGACAGAGCACCACGCTTGCCTCATTTTTCTCATGTAAGAGTTCATAAATCCTTTGTTTTTTTTCTTTCCTAAATCCTTTCATGCAAATGACCCAAGTAGTGGTCCCTAAGGGGGCATCCAAGATCTTAAAAATTAGTTTTTCAACTTACTTAGACTTTTTGATATCAATATAGCACCTTTCCTTTGTGTGCTGTATCTATGGCATCTTGGTGCTATAGTCAAACATTAAATTTTGCTGGGGTATATGTACCACAGAGTTAGAGTGCATGCCCAGCATGCCCATCACCAGCATTACAAATAAAAAAGTTAAATCTTATCATTTAGTATTAGCATGAGTTACTTTCTGTTACTATCCCTACAATCCCTACCAAAGAACCGTTAATGAAGCATTGTTCCTGTATTCATAGTAAATACTTGCATCATAGGTTAACCTGAAAATTAAGTTTCACCATTAAACCAGCATTAAGATTCATGAAATGGAACAATTTGCTGAATTAAGAGTTTGAATCACATTAGCAAACCAATGAGGTAGCAAACCATTCAACATTCTTGTGCATGTGTGATCTTGACTTTCTTTACCCATAGTGGAACACAAGGTAACTTTTGTGAAATGGTTTAAGAAAATATTCTTATTTAGCAAACAGGGTTTAAAAGTATATAAAATTATCAGAGACTGGAGTGTGGGATCTGACTGTAGGTCACCAGATAACTCATTCATCTCATAAATGTTAATTGAGTAACTATCATGTGCAAAGTACTGTAATAGGCACTACTCAATAAAATAGGCATGCTTCCTGCCCTTTGAAGTTGTCAATCTGCATTTGTTCCAGATAAAAAACAAGAAAAAGATATTTATGAAATTATTTCCACCCATGTCCTACTTACACATCAAGGGAGAAAGAAAATTTTGATGAAAGGTAAAAGTTGCTTAATTTATGGTGTCAAAACACGTACAGGCAATACGTGCCTTTAGTGAAAAATGTGAAACTTTAGAAAGCCAGGTGTCTACACGACGGGTTCTTTTCATGAGACAAACATACATGAACTGACCTTTAACATCATTATGGTAAAGAAAGATAAAGACGTATTTTTCACTATACAAAATGAAGTTAGCAAGAAAATGAGAAAAAAGGAACTACATCTCTGCAGAATTGCTTTGTCCCATCTCAAGAAATTGAAGGAAGATGAGGGCAGTGGCCCAGAATAGCTGCTTAGGGTCTATTGGAGAAAAATACCTTTTCAGATTCTATGAATGTCACATGTACCCCAGCAACAGCCCTCATTCACCAGTCTGCTTTCATCTTGTATATTCAAGGCAGTTAAAGGTTAATATTAATAATGATGAAATAAATGTAAGACACTGTTGAATTTGTCCTGCTAGTAGGAATTTAATTTTAAACTTTATAAATTATTTGAATATTTCCTTTATATTTTGTTTCATTGGGGCGGAGTGGAGAGAGAGAAACATTGGCATGATCACATTTACAAATGTGGAGATTTTGAGGAGCCATTCCTAAAAGGTGCCTATATGCATGGCTGGTAAGTCCTGGCTTCCACCAATTCTGCCACCTGGGAGCAGGCTGAGCAAACTTCTCATTTGCAAATACTTAGAAACCTAACTTAAAAGCTTTAACAAAAATGATTGCTAGTGACCTGTGTTGGTATTTCTGTGTCCTTTCCGGAAAATGCAATGGTGAAACAATAACTTGTCATTCCTTTCCAGATTTTGGAAACCAGAGCAGTCTCTCAAGGAATAGCTCCTTACCAGAGTTCATTTATAATCTAATCCAGGACACTCTTGAGACAGAAAGGGAGAGCTGATGGTAAATACACCACAACAAGAGTTATAAACAAGCGAACAACAGTTTAGGATTGCTTTGGTTAAATTTCTAAATCAAACTACCTGATTGCAGAATCTAGGATATTTGCTTTTCTTGAATTACAGAACAGAAGTGCAACCCCAAGGGAGGGAGGAAAGATATCCCAACAAGGGGAGATGTTCACACCACATGCACAGCCATGCGCATTCTCAACTGCTTAAACTGCTAAAGGTGGTGGCAACTGAAATAAAGAAAAAGATGGTCTGACACCTCACTGCCCACACACAGTCCAACTTCCCCAGCTGCGGGAAGTTATCTCCTAGTCTCCCTCAGTGAATTATTTGAGTATTCTGAACTCATGAAGCATGCAATCCCAAAATCAGAAAATAACAAATTCCACAAGAATGATTTTTTTTTCTTTTCTAAACTCATTTATTTAGAAATTACAACTTTAGGGAGATGTTTGGGGAATTAGACTACTATAACTCACCAATTATTTGTTTCAAATGAAATTTCTTTTCTGCTATACTACAGAATCATTTATGTCCCCAGGATTCTTACATTATGATTATTCATGTAACCCACGGTGATTTCTCTGAAAAACCCATCAGAGTCTCAGATCATCACCCATACCCAGAGTGCTATAAATGAATGCAATGTTCTCACCAACAATTTATCAGAAATTTGTAGGTTATGCCAAAATTATTGATGTTTATTCCTGGCAGAGAGGCAAAACAACAATTGAACAAATTATCCTTAGGGATTGTTTTTGCTACTGATCCACTATTAATAGGGAAAAGCATGGTTTTATTACACATATTCTTCCTACTCTTCATTTGTTGATTCCAATATTTGCACCTATTCTATACCAGGCACCCTACTTGGTTCTAAGGACAGTAATAAAGGACTTTTGCTGCCCTTAGAATGCTTTTCATTTAATGAATGAGACAACAAACAAGGCAACTGACGTAAGATGCTAGGCTATAGTCTGAGTCACTAGAAAACAAAATAATAACATGTTTATATGGTATGGTCAAAGGAGGTCTTTAGAAAGGATGAATTTATGTCAAGACCTAAATGGAAAGAAAAGTCTCCACTTGCTCCCTTCTTTCTTATTAACTTTAAATTCTTCTCGTCTATTTTAATGTCTTCAAATTTCTAATCTTAGTATCATGCCCTTATTCTTTTTTTTCTTTCTCATCCATATGTATTTAGTTGCCTTATTAACTTATTCAATTATTTTAGTCAGCTTTTACAATGCTCTGACCAAAATACCAAACAAGAATGACTTAGAGGAGGAAAAGTTTATTTGGGGCTTACGGTTTCAGAGGGCTCAGTTCATAAGGTGACTTAACCCTACTGCTCTGAGTCAAGGTGAGACAGCCCATCATGGCCAAAGGGCTCAGTGGAGGGAAGATGTTCAGCTTATGGCAGGGTCAGGAAGGAGAGAGAGAGAGAGAGAGAGAGAGAGAGAGAGAGAGAGAGACCCCACAGGGCAAATGCACCCTGCCAGGGCATAACCCCAGAGACCCACCCTCTACCAGTCATGTCTTATTGATGTACAATTACTACCGAGTCAATCCCTTCAAACTAGGATGGACTGATTAGGTTACAGCTCTCACGATCCAACCACTTTTTGAATATTCCTAGGTTGTCAGAGGTTTGGAGGGGATACCTTAGACACAAACTATAACATCAACTTTCTTTGTTCTCTCTTATTTGGTCACTGTGTGTATAGCCTCTCATAAAGAAATTCTTCAGAAAATGTACTATTTTTCTTTGGCAAGTGAAAATTTAATTCAAAAATCTTTATTTATTAATCTCATGTTTATAACTTTGTCACCTTATGCTGGAAAATGTTATTTAAGATGTGGAATAAGGGTCAGAGAATATATGGAACTATTTATTTGGAATTTCTTGTGTAATCACAAAATAGTTGAATCAGTCTGTATGCCTACTTGTCCTATCAACATAACTTGTTTTCCTTTTATCCCTTCCCCTCTGACTCAAATTGTCATGGTAATCTTCTGAACACTGACAAAGCAATGGGAACATTAGACCTCGCTATACGAAGGTATTTCTATCATTTCATGTGGTCAATTCGACAACTGTTTTAAGTTCTTTTCCATGAAGAACACAGGAATAGCCTTTTCCCTCTGAATTTGCAATATGGTTGGGGAGATAAGACATGTACATTCTTACTATGTAACATAAATTTGTCCAGCTTCACTGGTAACAAATAGAGTTCATATGAACAGTAACGACTTTGATTTCAATAATTCTTACCTGATTGCTGAAGCATGGCTTTCCCCTGCATCCTGAGTCCCCACAAATATTTCTTCGGTGGTATCTCCCAGGTGAAGAATTCTGTCCTTCCCAGGTGGCACTAGTATTCTGCAGTTGCTGAAAGGCAATGGGGATCTCACATAGGGAACATGATCCTTTTGATTTTTCTTTATAACCTGCTGTTTCCTTAATATTCAGCATTGTTATTCTACCTACTATACTTTGTCAAGCCACTTCTTTCCTCAGCACAGGTCTTCTCCAAAGAGGTACCACAGATGTGGGCTATCATGTCATCTATTGGTTAAGCCCAGCACAGTTGGTCACTGTTTATTCTGATCATAAATCCCCACACCTTTCACAGCAGTCATCAGGAGTTGAGAGGGAGGCAACACAGAATGATATTCAGCTTCTTCACAGTTACCAATCTAATCAAAGTATTGTAAGCTGGAGCCTCTACATTTGGTGTAAGCTTCATTCCTCAACTACATGAGTAGATATAAGATCATGCTTCCCATATGCTTCCTGTTCCCTTTACAGAGATCAAGAGGAAGTCTGCATAATGAGACTGAGATGACTAAATTTCATCTTAATCCTCCATCAGTGGGTCCAGGAAGGAACCCTGAAGTCCAGCCATTCTTAGTTCCCCAAAGTCATACCCTTAACAAAGAGTGTTGATTTCGGTGGAATCAATCTCATGATTCACTTTATCCTTTATGATGTTACCACAAGAAGTAAGACTTCCAGGGCATTATCTAACGTGTACATTGCAATCGTCACAAAGAGGTTCCGATCAGATCTTCAAATTCCTTCCCCCACATCCACGGTAACTTCTGAAACTCTTCCACTATGTCCTCTGAAAATTCACCATTCACCATTATCAAAATACCCTATCTGAATGCTTATTTTCAGGTTCTAATAAAAATCTTATTATCCCCTTGGGATACTCCTTCCCTTATTGGGAAGTGATGGATTTTTTTCTTCTCTACAGTCCTTCTAGTACTAGAGTTAGAGAGTCTCCTTCTTCTCTTTACTTCTTCTATACCAACCTGTCTATGATCTCTGTTAGTCAATCCAGTGCTCATTGTTATTCCTCATCTGATGTCACCTCTCTGCCGCACTAGAAGTCAGAAGTTAGTAACTTGATCTTCCCCAATGTAATTACCTTAGTTGGTATCCAAAATATCATCCTCCCTTGTTTTTTTCTCCAGCATCATTGCTATTTTTTCTATTTTCCACTATAATTCTTATTGTTCTCACAAATTTCTTAATGCAGAAGTGTCCCAGGGACTTATTCTGACAAATATGCACCTTTTTAGTGATGTCACTTAATTCCATAGTTATGAATTTTATGCATGTGTTTACACATAAAAGTATGTGTGTATATGTGTATCTATGCGTATCTCAGCTCTCTCCTGATTTCTGGACTGGCATAGTCAATAATCCTCTCAACTGCTTTTCTTGGTTGCCACATAGATACCCCATGGTTACCACATCCAAAACTGAATTACTAATTTTACCCTTAAAACTTGCTCTATCTACAACTTTACCTTTTTCAGTTGAAGGCAGTTTTATACTTACAGTTGCTCAAGTCAAAATTCTTGGAGTGAACTTTGATTCCTGCCTTTCCTTTATATTAGAAATGCAAAATACCAACAAATCTTATTGATTCTACTCTCAGAAGACAACCAGTCTGATGGCATCTGACTTCATCCATAGCTACCACTCCAGTTCCAATATGCATTATTCCTAGCACAGGTTTCTGTTTTCCCCTTTGTTATGCTACCATCTGTTCTCAAACCAGCAGCCAGAATATTCCTTGCAAAATGCAAGTCAGATAGTATCTGTCACTCTTCTGCTCAAAACTCTCCAACAGCACTTCCTTTTGCTCAGAGTAAGTCAATGTCTCTGACAGACTTTAGGGCCTTATGTGATATGATCCAGCTACCTCTCTGATTCCATCTCTCCCTTGTTATAAACCAAGAACCACCAACACTGGGGTGTGGCACTGTTTCCTCTCCCCAAAAAGTCCATTCCCAAGATTTCCACATAGCTAATTCACTAACCATCTTGATGTTTTTGCTCAAATTATCTCCAAGTGAGGCCTACCCTACCTTTCTACTCCAAATTCAATTTGACCCTCAACACCACCAAAAAATCTTTATTCCCTTTGCTTAGCTCTCCACCTTTTCATAGTATGTCATATTCAAACATACTGTATCATTGACTTATTTTAAATGTTTATTATGTATTGTTAGGCTCCCTTGTCCAGAAGGGCAGGGATTTCTGATTTATTTACTTATAATTCCTGGTCCTTAACCTGGTGCCTGGCATGTAGCATATGCTCACTAAATATCTATTCAATTGTATTAAATGTGAGAACAAAAAAAGCACAGTAAAATGTGGTGTAAGTTTTCAAAAAAAAAAAAGGAATGAAATATTTCAGCATCATGGATGAAGGAGTTGGGTTTTGTTCTGCTTATAAGCATTGAGCAAAGCTTTATGAAGAAGTGTAATTTGAGTCTGACAAGTAGGTAAGACATTTGGAAAAGTATATTACTAATAAGAAAAAATGATTAATCAACCATTGGAGTAGAAAAAACAAAAACATAATCTACATGAGAGAAAAATTGGGGGTTGACTAGAACGTAGACTTTAGAAGTGGGAAAATAGATATAAAGCTAGAAAAATAATAAGAAATTATAGTCAATGGAGTTGAGTAAGCAAAATTTAGACAATATTCTATATACATTTTGACTTAACAAAAATTTTGTGTATAGAAAGGATAAAATTGGACTGAAAATAAAAATTGGAGTAGGAAGAAAAGAGAAATAAGATGGATATTCTGGGAAGCTGTTGCTGTTTTCCAGTTGAGAAATTATAAGATACTTAACCAAACAGTGCTACAGAATATTTAAAAGAAAAATTTTAAAAAGGGTAACATGGTTGACATATTCAGAAAATGTAGAATTAACAATTGTTGGTAATTAAAACTATGAGAAAGGAAAGATGAATGGAGAAGGCAATGTTTCTATTCTAAATAAGTCTATACAGAAAAAAAGAATGCAAGATAGAGAAGACAAATGAAGTCTCTTTGATTTGAAAGTATATTTGAGAAATCCAGGAAATATATATTGGTGGCTCAGGGGAGAAGTTTAGCTGGAACTATATCTTTGTGATTTTTATGATTAATGAGTATATCCATAAAGTATCCAATCATCGATTCAGAATGTATAGAGAGAAGCAAACAATGATAGATGGAAATGTTTCAGAAATATTCAGAGATGGAGGGAATGATGTCATAATGCACTTAAAGAAGAGGTAGAAGAAAATGGAAGTAGGACAAAGATAAGAGTGGTCGGGGATGGAACTCTGAAGTTCCTGATGTTTACTAGGTCAACTCTTAGTAATTACAAACTCTATTCACTGAATAAAAGATAGATCAAGATTATTAGAGTGGAATACATGAAAGATGGGTGAGATCAGAGTGAATATGAGTCATTAACATGAATGCTGATGTCTGAAAGGAAAGATGCAGGAGTCTGGATCAAGAGAAAGACCTTTATATCCACAATGCATTCAGGCTATGAATTCAGAAAGCATCAAAGTGATGCAAAAGTGTGATTTATTTCTGTGTAATTACTTAAGCAGATGAAACAAAACTATCAAACAGCTTTTAAACTTTTAGATTAATGATCTAACAAATGCATTAAATGGTGGTGCTCAGGAAGGGATGTCGGGCCCTATAATGAGTCAAATACTTGAGAAAAAAATTAATAAGCTACCTGTAGAATAATAAGGAGAAATTTCCACCCATGAGCCTTTAGTGATAATACCTTTAATAGTCAAAATTTTGTTTCATATGATGTAATTTCTTATTATGTGGTGTTTCATTTATATGAAATATTTGGAATTTTAGTTGGCTAGCAATAACTGATATGATTCTTATTTTCCATGAAAATAAAATGATGAATTTGATAGTGATTAATGACTTCCATTACATACAGAATCTGGGCTGGATTTCTGGCTCCAGAGATAGCAGCACAAAAGTCTATAAAACATGAAGCAGCATTTTTATGTGTATTTAGAGGCTCCAGAGTTTAGAGTAGAAGAATTTTTTTGTTGTTGTACTTCACTATATAGCATGTCTCTAAGTTTATTTTAAATTATTAGTTCTATGACTATATCTATCATATGTATCAATGTTACTATATGTATTTTAAATAATTAGGTACTTTTATCATAAAGATTAAAAATAAATTTTCTTGTTTAGTTCTTAGTAAAAACCATTAGTTAAGGATTTCATTTGTTTTTTATGTCATAAATTTATTTTCTATTTAATATCTTAAGGTCCAATTATATAATTCACTCTACTATGTGACAATATTTTGTAGCTGACATTTGGAACCATATCTCCAAAAGCATAGCTTAACATTACATATTAAGACATCACATTAAAAAGATAAGAGACACAGGCAACAATAAAGGTAATGTTATAAGGAAAGACAGACAAATGATCAAAGGAAATCTGGGTTGTCAAGAATTTTTTAAAATTTCAAAGAACAGAAAAAACCTGGCTCTTTTGCACTCACTTTCTTTTTCCCTCACTTTACTGTTCCAAGTATACTGTCTCTAACAATGCTTGAATATATTGGAATTTTCTTTACAACTCTTATTTGTGTTTATTTTGCCTTCAGAACAGAGGAAATGAGAGTTTCCCATTGTTAAGTATGTATATGCAGCAAATGTTGGTTTGTGAATATTTAGTCAAGAAAAGATGAGATAGGGGTTTTGAGTTTGCAAGTTGACTTTAGTTCTAACTATATTGCTTTCAGAAAATAGGCATAAGCTTGTGTTTGTTAGCAATTACTAACAAATGTGTGTTTCTAGCATGGCTATATTTTATTTTACCAGGAAATCAGAAGTTAATGAGCTGATAAGAAAAATAACCCCCCACTTGTGACTGAATGTAGAAACATACTTCAAGAAGATCAGAAGCTGGGAGAGGAGAGGAACTACTCCAAAGACCTATCCTGCTGGTCTGGAACTTGTTGGAGATGAATGTTAGGATGAATATTAGGCCATGACCCACTAAGATATGTAGTTCACTGAAATTAGTGACCATCTTGTGCATTGCCATTGTGCTGAGCTGCAGACCACAGGCTCCTGTCTTAAAACAGATCCGTTGTTCACAAGAGTTAGCAAACTGTACAATCTCACTTTAAATGTTACGTATTTATACTCATACGCCAATCAGAAAGAATCTTTTTCAAATAGTGAGAAAAGTAAGTGCTTGAAATTATCTCAAGTCTGGTTTAGGGTCCAAAGAAAAAGAGGCTTCCATGATTGGAACATTTGGAGCACCCTCCAAATTCCTTATCAGGACTATGACTTATTTTTGGTAGAGAATCTTAGGTCAGCAGTGAACTTAGTTCCTGGAGTCTAATTGATAGAAAGTGACCAAAGGAGATACTCTTGCTACCCAAAGGGCTTCTTTTACAGCATAATGTTTTCTAAGCAATGGAGACTAACTGTAAAGGCTGCAATAACTATCACTATATATGGTGAAGCTTGTCAGGACACTTCCTTGGATCAACTCCTGAATCCTACTTATGGATTGATTCCATGTTCTCAGAGTGAAGTTCTCAATTTTCACAATTTATTCACAAAAGCTAACCAGGTAAAGGAACAACTCTAATCACAAACTTTTCTCAAAAACAAATTTTATGAATCCCTTCCCTCTACTTTTACTAAAAGTCAGTATTCATAGTTGAATGAGAATTTAGGATTTTTCTAATCTCAAAAATGAGAATGAAGTATTTGTAAATCCACAGGATTAAATAGCTCTTTCAAGAGTAGAGGACACAGTGTTTCATGTTATTATTTCATTACATAACAGCATTGTTAATGTTGCTTGCATCTTCACAGAATGTGAGTGATCATGTACCCTCTCTGTTGCTTTCACTATAATGTGTTCTTTAATAGGAGCCAAAGATAGATGTCAAGATTAAAGTACAGGTTCATTTACCTTCATGTACTTTGCAGGGAAAGCCTCTGATGATTATGTAAGATGCCATCAGAATTAATTATCAAATGGATGAATGATTTTTAAAATGAGGTTATAATTCATTGACCAGAGAGTCTTGTTCACCATTCTTCAATTAGGGTGGGACTTTTTTGTCTTGGATTAATATTCTTCTTTCTCCTTAATTGATTTCTTGTCATCCTTGAATAAAAGTCATTTGCTAGTACAGGAAGCAGTCAAAGTTAAACATGGAACCTACTGATGTTTTGAAAGGCAGTCTCATGGTGTGTGGGAAGCATGCAATGGATGGAAATGTTACATACCACACACTCACCACAGACACTCCCCCTACACACACAGGACACCAACCATGTTGCGGGATAATATTAGTCATGGTTGACACTCAAAATATTTGGGCAGCAATCATCAAAATTCATGCAAAGCCTAACCAGAATGAATGTGCCATAACCTGCTTGTGCATCCACATTGAAATTTAATTTTCAAGAACATTATTCATTCCCTTCTATCTTTACTTTTCAGTTACATAATACTGATAACTCTCAAGCAGGAAAATCTATAATTCTGCAACTTTCATTGACATTTGCATTGTAAACTGAGAGACCCTAGAATACTATAGAAAATAGCGGGAATTAAAGATTAGGAAGTACACAAGAGAACTGGTAGAGGTAAATCTTGTAGAGCAGGAGAGTGCATTCGCCAACCAAAGATATTTAAATGCTAACATTTTTAACACTGGTCACCAAAAAACGCAATGTACTCAGATTCCAGTTCAAACTCATGAGAAATTTGAGGTTCAACAAATATCTTCAAATGCTGTAATATTTTCTCTGAAACAATTTGTATTCCTCATGATGGATTATCATTTTGTCAAAGAAGTGGACTCACTTATAATAAAAAGTCAATAAAAGATAGAATCAAAAATCAATGTTTCTCATTGATTGCAAAGGACCAGGGACTGTGTATTGTATCAGGCTTGTGTCTAGGAGAGCATTTCTCATTTTATGTGTTACTCAATGCAGAACAAAAAAAGGCTTTGCTTTGTGTCTTGGCTTATTTGTTCTTTCTCTATCTTAACAAAAGGTTTAAGTTTTTCGAAATGAATCCTGATAAAATGAAATAAAAACCACATCATAAATGCCATTATAAATTCTGGAGGACAGCAAAAAAGTATGGCATTATTACTGCCTTATATATAAGTCAAATAACCTATGGAGGCTATGTAGGAAAAGATTAGATCTGAACAGAAATCCCACAACTTTCTTACCTTTTCAGAAAGTGGCCAGCTCCACATGAGCAGAAACCCTCTGAAAACATCTCACAACCCACAAAAACTATTCAGAATTGACTCATCTGTTGTCTTAGAATTGATCAATGTCATTCATTCAATGGATTTCATGAGAAGCATAAAAATTTGTTAGTGCACCATGGACTTGATACAGAAATATCCTCCTCATGCCTTGATCCTAAAGGAACTTCAAGGTAATCCTTTCAATTATGGAATGAAGGTGAAGAAACCTATAGTTCACCAGAAACTGTTGGCAGATAATATAGTGCCCCATTCTCCTCAGGACTGATATTAATAATTTTGTAGCATACATTGCAAAACCAAAGAATCTGAAGATTTATTTATTTAATCCTGAAGTCTTGCTTTGTGTATCTCAGACCTCAAATCCATAAATTAAGGGCAAAATATCATTCAAGAATTTGAGGAAAGTAGGGGAGGAGGAATAGATGGAAAAATAGAAGATTAAGTTAACATAAAATAATGACATTTATGCTTGGCCACTTCTTATACATCCAGCGATGACTACCTCCCAAGGTCACTGGACAAATGACAAAAATAAATTACAGACACTAATGGAGGTTTCTCTAGGGCAGCAGCAATTAAGGACACTGACCTCATAGCAAGACAATTCACAAAACAATACATTTTGTGAAGCTTGACTGAACAAAATTAGAAACTACACCATACACTACTTACAATTCACTTTGCAAGATGTATTTGAGATAATGTGGTCTATTGCACTAACTGATGACAGTTCATTTCTTGCTGTTATGCAGCCTATATGTGTGGTAGGTGATTAAAGACCAGCACCTCCTTATTTTGACATTTGATGAAGTCTGAAATTATTTCTTATACAGAATGTGTAATAGCAACATTAATCAGCTTTTCAAAACAGTTGATTCTCAAGACGAAACTACCTTTTTTTTTTTTATCCTTCCCTTGATTGTTAATTTCCTAAGGAGAAATATACTATAAGTAATGTTTAAAGTGTATGTTTGTTTATTTAAAGTTTCTGCTTTTAAATAGCTATGAACTTCTAAATTCCTCAATAACAAACTGTTAATACATCAATAAAATCTTTATCAAAGATAAAGTTTTAGTTAGAGATATTCAGTATAAATCTGAATAAATACATTTATTCCTAAAACATTAGCAAAACTAATGGAAGTATATATGTCTATTCTCACAGAAATAATTAGGTTCCTTTTTGCTCATGACAATGAACTATAGATTTAAAAATAAAATATTTATTTACATTATTGATCCTGTTAAGAACATGATTGTCTGTCATTTAAACTAAATGAGTATATGAAAATTGCAGTATAACCAAAGATTTTAGAGACAAATTAATCCTGTGAGCATCTGTGAATTTAATAAACCAAAGATTTCTACAATTTAGAAAAATTCAGACATTTAAAGCAATTTATACATTCAGGCTACTAACTAAAGAAAGTGAAATCTTTCCATTTATTCATAAGGATAGATTTCACTATTCTTACCAAACCCTAGTATATAGAAATGGCAAAAATTTGAAAAAGATCAACAGGAAAGTATGCCCAGAAAATGGTTGGAATTAATGGAGAGACCTTTTAATGTTTTGGAATCTCTTTCAAAGATTTGATCAACTCCAAATTAATGCATCAATTCAATGATATCCACAAAAATTCCAGTTGAATTTTAAAAAATGTTATATTTTGTTAAAGTATAAAAAGCATAAAAAGCCATAGAAGGGAAGCTATATACCTGCCCTATAACAAAGGAAACTCAAGAAGAAGTGATCAACTAAGTGATAATAACAGTAAAGGCAGAGAGAATAATAAACTCTGTGAAGAGACACAGAACAATCTCAGAAGAATCTATAGCACCAGAATAAGTAGAGTTAAAGCCAAATTGGCCAGAGAATCCCATGTAGAATATGATTCGAGTGAAGAAAACAGACCAAGAGTCCATAAGTCATAGATGTTTCTGGAGGATAGCAGAGCTCCCTGCAACCAACATCTTGCAGAATTGGCTATACGTTTTGAAGGGCCTAGTGCAAAACAAAAATGTGGATTCAAAATGCAGGGCAACAAGTGTCATTTAAAAGTACTAAAATGTGAAGCTTATTCTTCTTTCCACAGTCTGTTTCTTGATTTCTTGTGGTGTTTTAGTGGCTATGTAATGCAATTCTACATAAAGCAAATTTTAAATTTAAATTATTAGTATAAGTTTTAGCATTCTTCATTGTATTATTTGATTTCTTTCTTAAATGAGGACATTCAACTGATACATGGAATTACCAAAATTTCAGGATTCATTTGTTGTAGATCATGTGTAAATATGTATTACATGGGGATCTTTTACTAGAACAGTGGAAAGTTTGCACAAAACTAGCAAAAGTGTGTTTCACTTCTTGATTATGTGCATATTAGACCAATATTTTTTACTTTCGGTTTATTGGCAAGGGAAAACTAAAAAGAAAAGAAACTGTGGATTGGAATTGATCTGTTTCCTTCTCCCTCATAATTTTCTGCATAACTGATCGACTAATGCAGGAAAAAAAGAAAGAACATGACAGAGTCCTTTGGCCATTTGTTTTTTTTTTAGAATCCTTTGACTTATTTCCAAAATAGGCTTCTTGGTCTGTTAGCATCCCCCGTTTCTCATTTGTCTCGTGCTTACCATATGTTCACTTTGAGTGTTAATGAACTTCCACATATCATAAATTATGGTAAGTAGAATCCTATGTGAACTCCAAGCTTTCTGCCCCTACTATGTTTACCCTGTATAATATTCATGAATAAACATGCATGAATGTGATGGGATATCACTGCCATGATTTCATTACATTATATGTCAAAGTGAAGGGACTTTTGCAGATGTAATTAAGGTTCTGAAATCAGCTGACTACAGTTAATCAAAAGGTAGATTTATCCTGTGGGGGGAGCATGACATACACAGATGAACCCTTTAAAAATGGACTAGAAGTGGAGACTCTCTTTTCTCTTATCTCTCTACCCACTCCTCCCTCATTGGAGAAGCAAGATGCTATGGTTATACCCGTCCAAAATAAGATCATCCAAGCCATTCACGTAAAACCAAAAGAAGCCTTTATTTTAGCTGGCCAGCAATAAACACCCTTACACCTAAAAGCGGTGTGCCGGGGAATCATGCCTTAGTTCTTTTGTTGTCAGCATTTATAGGGAGCAGGAAGGGATTAGAGTGGGGCTGACTCTCTCTCTCTCCTGATGGCACTTGAGAATCTTTTTGGGGAGTATAACACCATGAACTCTACTGCCAATGACCTGAGGGAGCTTGAAAGTGGATCCTTCTTTGTGGAGCCTCCAAATAACAATGCAGCCCAGCTGACCTTGAACTTAGTTGTGTGAGTCCACAAGCATGAAATGCATTGAAGCAATGCCCAGACTCCTGACCTTCAGAATCTGTTAGGTAATCAATGTACCTTGCTTTAAATTGCCAAGTTTGTGCTAAATTGTGACACATTGTACAAATTAATATTAGTATCCACTGGAACTTTGTGCTTATGAAGCACTGCAGATGGTTGTTATGGGGTGCAACTTAATAACAGACTGTTCACCACTGAGAAGTCCAAATTTGAGGGTCTTTATTTAGCTGGCCAACTGACTGTCTCACACAATGCCCCAAAAATGGCTATTGGGAGAACAGCCCCGACCATAGGGTTGCAGGGGTTCTTATACCAAAAATCACATCAATCATAAGTGTCTGTTGCTATGATTTCAAATTCCAAACTTACATCATGAAATCATCAGCAGAGGGGGAAGTGGGTCAAAATGACCTTTATCTAGGTACAAACTAAAGAATGGTACTAATGGTTACTAACATAGGTATCAAAAGAGAACAATTTTTCATCATATAAGAATCACCATTTTGCATTGTTAAACATGTCATGCTAAGTTACTAATGATGGGTACAGAGGCAGGGTGTTCCCATAGGAGAAGCTAAGCAATTGTTGATAGGTACAGAGGTGGGGCATTCCCATGGGAGAAGCTCATTTCCTACATAACATGGAGTCTCAGAGCAAAATGGAGTCTGTTTAGTCATTGCCCATATAGACTGGCCTGTAACATTTCTATGGAGCCAAATCTGTCAGCCCATCACATGGTATATTTGATTAAGGCAGCAAGGAACAGAGAAGATGTGAATATTATGTGTATCTTCTTTGCTCACACATGTGCCATTATCCCATCAAAAATGCTCACAAAACACAAGTTCAAAGGTGAAATTATTAAGAAATACTGTTGGCAACAGTAAAGCATTAAACCAAGTGTAGACCCTTCTGATCATGGGCCTCATGTGACAATATACCAATGAAGCTCCTCCTGTCTCCTAGGCAGTCTATCCTCCACTGAATGATAAAACACATATGCTATGTCCTTTCTCCTGTCCTCTCCATAAGAGCAAAACTGTCTTTGGGAGAGTAGTGAGCAATTAGGACAGCAATCTGGGTACCAGGTGTTACCCAATTGAACAGTTTAAGTGGCCATATCGTACTTGCTATAAACTAAATTTTATTCTTAATTACTCTACTAATTTCTCTTCCCCAATCCCAACAAATGAGCCCCAAAAGGAATACCAGATTTGTTATAAACAAAACTGCAAATTTGCATTTTCTCTGAAATCTAAGTTGTAGCATGAATAATGTACTGTGAACCCATTTTATTCATGTCATAGTATTTAAACAATTTTTTAACAAATCCTTTAAAGTTATATAATACCTTGAAGAATGAATCCCTTCAACTCACTCTAGAGGATTGTGTTCAATCATCCTTTTAAGATGTTTTTGTCCCTGGAGTTTCCATAAATACAAAGATTGTTTAAAAAGATGTCTTGCAGAATTTTTTAAAGAGCATCAATTCAATTTCATGAAATCAAATGCTTCTAAGTGCCCTGAAATATCACAAAATGCTCTCGTTTAGCTTCTCTGAGCACAGAAATCATAGTGTTTTGTTTCTCTTACAACCTTGGCATTTAGAATAAACATTTAAGTGTGAAGCTGAAAGTTATTTTATTCTTCCAAGAAAGAGAAAACAGTTGAAAGAAAGGAATTCAAATTAATTTCAGTTTCCAAAGTTCTCTCAAGGGTTGTAACCCATGTACACCAGTTCTCAGGTGTCTTGAGAAGTTCCAAAAGGTCATCCTTTGAACTGTGCCAAGATTTGGTTCCATTTGCAGTCAAATTTCAGAGGCTCAGATTCCATCCCACGGAGAGCTTTAACTTCCTGTCTCATTTCTTCTGCCTCAAATCCTAGCATCAACTTTCATTTTTCTTATTTTTAACATTTTTTTCTTCCTTTGACTCAACTGCCCTTTATCACTATCTCTCAAATTCCTTTTCCATTACTAAACACCACACCTTATAGCTGAATATCTTCAATGCCTATAACACGTTAGGATATTTAATAGAGCACTACCTAATTAATCTGCCCAGTGCTCTTAAATGTATCAGCCAAATTATCCAGTCTAACATCAAAGTCTCTTCCCAGCCTTGGCACTGCCATCTTTATAGCTGTGGTAGTTTCCTGTGCATAGAACAAAGAAATAACCAAGAAAGTCTAGAAAGGTTTCCGGGGATAATATTTCTGATAGAAAAATTCAGTCAAATTTCTCATTTGTGGATTCAATTAAACAAACATATGTAAGTCTCTACTCAGGAATATATTGTGTGCCAAGTACCATGCTTGATACCAGAGAAGCATCAATGAGTAAGACATGGACTTACCTTTGCCCTCACTATGTTGGGCAAGAGCCTTTAAATGGCTCTCCTCTCCTGCTCCTACCTTTGCCATCACATGGCACGTGGCAATTGCTAGGTTGGAACATGCATAAAATATTATGAGAACACAAATGAAGAAACAGTGGGTGTTAAGATGAAAGGATGGACCTAAGAAGACTGTGTTGAAGATACAATAGACTAGGTCATATAATTATTATCCTGATCGGGCAATTAGGGCTTTCATTCCTATGCTATATTCAACACAAGAAAAAGAAAGTCTTCCTTACATTACACATTGGGTGTGGTTTCAGATAGAAGATGATGGATACCTCAATCAGAGTAGACACAGAGAAGAGGAGTAAGGAAGAGACACAAAACAAAGAGTAGAGAGGGTCATGAACAGAATTTAAGAGTTCATCCACATTTGATGAATATGGTGAAATAAGTTAATAAAATAAAAGGAACAGCCAGAACATTAAGAAGAGAAGCACCACATAATCTAGAAGCAGTCTTATCATGCATTGCTTTAAAATAAAGATTTTGAATTATTCTATGCTCTGATAAATTCCTCCCTAAGGGCACTTATTTGGTAATTTATTTGTTAGTGGTCATGGACATCGAGGTTGGTATTTGAAAATTCATTTCAAAACATGAAAGAGGGAATCTTTATAGTAGACACAAGTGCATGATTTTAATTATGGAATGACAATATGAAAGAAAATCTAATAAGTACACTATAATCCGCTTGCATGTTACTGAGGAAAAGGAAGACACACGGCTTCTCTCCAGCTGATTTGACAGCCCCTAATAGGCCACCACTGTGGTAAACTGCCACCAGCCAGCCTTGGACTTCAAACGATTGAGATGAAAGGACATACGAGGTTTTACATAATAAACATAGAGCTATATTACATACCAGTGTGTTTTTTAT
The DNA here is from genome assembly GCA_020662805.1 of Glaucomys volans. Classification (NCBI taxonomy): domain Eukaryota; kingdom Metazoa; phylum Chordata; class Mammalia; order Rodentia; family Sciuridae; genus Glaucomys; species Glaucomys volans. The sequence continues at coordinate 157,367 of JAJEJO010000903.1, forward strand.
TTTCAGTCCTAAACACAGGTCTCTTATTACTAATGTTGAGAGGGCCAACTAAAAGTTCACCTCTTGCTGATCATCAGGACTGCAGTTTTTTATAAGCCCTCTATGGGGCAGAGCACTCAACTCCAAAGTTCACAGAAGGATGTTGACTAGGACTGGCCTATGCCTGAGGGACAAACATTTCAAACAAATCAAAGTCAAACATTAGCACTCAACAATTGAAATGCAGTTGGATTCACCTATGAATCCGAGTTTTATGATTTTCTTTTCTAAATGGGAAGCAGTAGGATCTGGTATCAGATGGACCACTGTCCAAATTCTAGTTCTGCTTCTTAATAGCCGTTTGACCTTGACAAGGTTAGGAAATCTGTTTCCACTTGCAAGAAACGGATGGTATTGTATACAGCTGTCAGTGTCATTAGAAAAGTTAAGGTGACATATATAAATTGCCTAGATCAGGGTCTGGTATATGTCTGCACTATGTGATTGAGTGAGATTAGTTTTAAAGAATAATATTAATTTTGTTTGTTCTCCATTATCTAGCACAATTTTATCAATTTCTATTAACAAAAATGCAGCACTTTTGTAATATGACATTTTCAAGATTTTACATGATTAACGAAATTTCCAGTAAGCTGTGTTGTTAATTTCTCTAGGCTTTATGACCATCTATGATTAATGCTCTCTTAGCTAGTAATAAATGTGATAATGTTATGGGTCCTGCAACTTGAAGCATTGTAAGCAGGATGAAATGAGATGATTTATGCAATCAAAGACAGGTAGGACAGCAAAAACTTGACCCTCTTTCAAAAAATGTAAAATAATTTATGATAGGAGAGCAGGGATATTTAGGAAAGAAAAATACATCATGCAAAGAAAAAGAAACTACACTTTTAAAAGATAGTCTAAACTGTATGCTAATTATTAGCTATAGAAAGCTCATTAACAACATGACTTTTTAAAGGGAAGTCAGATGTGCTTCAGGGGAGTCACTGAAATTGGTTTTGCCTCAGTTTCTTTATCTGTTAAATATTATTTGCAGTATATGCCTCTTAGAATTTTAGAGATTGACTAATATATAAGCTCTGTAAGTATCAAGCATGCATTTATTTCTCAAAAATAGATTGCTGATATCATTTTTTCCCCTTGAATTTAGCAGAGTCCTGGAAATAAATAGGAAACACACTCAGATGAGATTAAAAACAAAATTTGAAATTAGAACTATTTTCAGAGGCACAAGGAATAATAAAAGATGTGAAGGGACCTGGGGATTGTCCATAGCCAGTAGCCATCATCACAAAAGAATCTGTAGAGAAAAAGGGGAAGACTATCACCATATTGGTCATCATATGGAGACACAGAACCACAGCACAGAAAGAGAGGAGAGAAATAATGCTATTTCCAAGTGACCAAACCCAACAAGAAGCCAGCCGGAGGGCAAGGGTCTATACAACTAATGTGTTATAGGCCTTGGGAGTCAGCCCCTCCAAAGAGGGTAAAGAAGGTCAGAGAATGGATCTGGGGGCTGCTCAGAGGTTATCCAGCCCAAATCAGAATTGAATGATGCAGTCAGACCCCTTCTTCCTCACAAATAGTTAGTCTTAGCCCAGGGCCTTCATTTTGCTCTCTGCTTTTTTCCTGAGTCTCTCATCCATGCCAAGTCATGTCTTATTTTAGGAGAGAGAACTGGTGTGACAGCTGTGCCACATCTGATACCTTATGGGTTTTTGATTAGTGAAGTATAAGCTTTTATTTTGAGATGATTCTGTTCCCCTTTTACTATTCTGATTCATAGTCAAAAAGAAAAAACTTCTTGATGATTAAAAAAATGCCATAAGCCTGATAAATTCAAGCTGTCAATCCATTCATGCACAAAACAGAGATGTCAAAATTTAATGAGACTTTTAACATTTTTGGTGAATGTTTAGCAAACAGAGCAATGGTTCCAAGTTTTTGGTTGCTGGCTATGCTCTCTGTTATAAGGTGATTCGTAATGCAAGACCCACTTTGAGTCAAAGCTTTTACATTCAATAAACAAAGATCCTGAATCATAATATCAGTGATCTCATTGAATTGATATAAACTTTTATTTCGCATGTTAATAATTATGGTAATTATACAATGATATATTCTCAAAAATCCCATCTATTCTTTCTTTCTCTTTCTCTCCACATATATATATATAATATATAATAATATATATATGATTATTATGTGATTTTCCTATAAATTTCTCGATAAGCTCCCAAATTGGATATTTAGGAAAACACTATGTATGACATTGAAATGGATTGAATAAGATTAGTGGGAGCCCTAAAGGAAAAAACTAGGCATTTTCTAGTGTACATCCTTTCTAGTTATCTAATTCTATTAGATCTCTGCTTTTCATTGATTTCAAGTTTTTCTGTAAATTGTGGATAACTGAATGAAATGGAAATGACTCTTGAGCACAGACAGGTAAATGAATTCTTCCTGAAGAGGGAAGGAATTGACTCCCCTTCCACCTGTGGGAAAACCCAATATAGCATATGTTTGTAGCTCAGTATTGTATCTATTTGCATTGCATCTAGTTGTAAAATAATCTCAATATTCCTGATTACTTATGTCTGTGCAGTATTTAGAATTCTCCTTTGAATTTGTCAACATCTTTATAGTTTCCTCAGTAATTAATGAGTAAATAAATTGTTTGACATGTTCACTTTGTGGTTCTAAAGGAGTCATGATTTTACCTTTTAAAAATTGTTCTTTTATAACAATAATATTAAGATATTATTTCCCAATTTTCCAGATGAAGAATCTGAGGTTCAGAATAGTTGAGTAACTAGCCCACGGTGGCACCATTAAAAATCTGAACTTATTATTCAAATATTTTCCCATGGACTAAAACTTTATTAATATAAACAAAATTACATGGAATTAATGTGCTAAAGAATTTAATAGAACATTGGATCATACACAACATGAAAACTCAACCAACTAATAATTACTTCTGATTAGATAATTAGTGTAAGTAGAATTGCTAATTACATTTCAACATAGCAACTATATGGTAATAAAACAATAATAATAGCCTACTGAAGCATAAACAAAACAGGATTATTTAAACCCAGCCATCATACACAAAAGTTATTCATTTCTGTTAAAATTTTAGCAAGTCTCAGATACACTTTTCCTTTTTCTACTGAGTTCTTTAATTAGAAGAAGCCAAGAGCTTATTTTGATTGTTTTCATACATAGAAAAAATGAAAAGAAGATAATAGAAAGAATTATGAAGGAGATATAGGATGTGGAAGAGGAAGCACAGCAGACTTCAGCATGTGATAAACTAAAAGGGTACATGCAAGGAGTCAGGGATTCTGTATTACAATTCTGAGACACTGGGGAAGTCATTCATTCAGTCATGTCCTTCATGTATAACATGGGGATAAGACCAATTTAAGCTATTAAAATAAAATAAGAAAATGATCATGAACCATCTAGCATAGTAAGATTTCAATACACTTAATCCCCTTTGCTTAACCTACTTCTGCCCAAAGATTATTCCATTACTCTCAACACACAATGAGCAGTACAGAACAAAACTTTTAGAATACACCTAGTTTTTAAGTAGTGCCAGAGAACAAATAGTGAACCTGAATATTTAACTATACTTCTCCAGTTTGAACCTGGAATAGTTCACTGCTAAGAAGCGAATTATCAATGACACATTTACAAAACAAAGATTTTCAACCTTACGTTAGGTGCATAATGAAAAAATGTGTTTGTCTTTAAAAATGTGAGACGAACAAATGCCATATGACTCAGAAGTACTGATTTCCATCACACAGTGCCTAAGCATAAGATTCGTGGTGATGACAGCATGACATCCTAGAGGAACAGCTTTTATGTTATGCTTATCTTTCCATTCAACTGAAGTGACAAGCTAATATATAGTCTTAAAACCATTTCAGGTGATACAGTGCTCTGCATCACCCCTCTCAGCTACAGTATATTGTGGGTATGAAAGGATGTTTGTTTCAAATCAGATTCACAATTTAGTTCACAGAGGATAAGGGGTAAAGCATTAAGAACATCGAATTTTTAATTTTTCTAGCTGCTCATATCATCCTCAGTGGTTTCTCTGATTTCCCCTTTCCTCAATTCTTCCAGAACTTTTGACCCTCATGAATCCCTCATTGAATTAAATAAACATGGGAACGAAATATAGTAGTTCAAGACCTTGTGCAAACAAACCAACCCCTCATTTTTTATATAAAATAGAAATATAGAATACTAAGAAAAATGTTATTTTTAAGTAGCCAACTTGTAAATTGTTAGAGAATGCTAGAGTTTTCCATCCGATGCCGAGAGAAGGAATTGCCTGAAAGACAACAAAAGGAGAACATAGACAATAAACCATTCCTGGGATCTCTAGTCATCAAAAATAGAGAGAAAAGCCTCTTGGACATGGAGATGTGAAACATGGGGCAATATCTTTTGAGCAGAGGTCTATTCATGTTTGTTACAATTCGACCGGTTTTGAACACATAACCACAGAGGTTACAATCAGACAACCTCTGTGTGTGTGTGCAAATTGTATGGCGTCTATCAATCTTGTCACACAGGCTTGTTCATCTGGGTAGTAAAAGGGTTCGGTCATACAGTCTCACCACATGGAATTTATGTGCTAAAGAATCTAATAGAACAAATGCCAGGGAGCAACCATCTGTCACTGGTACCCCATTCTCAGTCACCAGATACCATAGCAAGTTCACATGAACATTTGTTTTATAGCAGTTCTACTGATAATTGTTCTGAAGGATTTAGTTCAGATCAGACTATCCCAGCACTTGGGCCTGTAGTCAAAACCTGTTCCCTGTAAATAATTAGAGTTCTACAAGGTAATTCCTATTTAATTTTGAAAACAGCGATGTTTGCTAAGTGTGTTGTTACTTTTGCTCAGCAAGAGACATGTTAATGGATAATTTAATAATACATCTGTTTTCCTTTTGGGAGTCTCCTGTTTCAGCACTGACTAGTATATTGAAATTTAAAATTATTCCTGTAGTTTGATGGTATCAACAATTCATAAGATAAAATTATAAAGATTTTAAACTAACAGAATTCTGTCTGCATGCTTGCTAACAATAGGCAATAACGAAGTTAATGATCTAATGGGTTGAAAGGACTTACTAACTTAAGAACTATACCAATGATGAATTAAAAGGTTCAGAAATGGCTAAGAAATAGATTCATATTTGCAAACCATCCCATAGAAAAAATAAAACTTTGAAATTAATGAGAATATATACAGTCAGAAATCATAGTGGTTAAGGGTAATAATGCGGCTATGGTTCTGGAAATTCCCATCTCTATTCAAATGAAAAATGTTTAACAACACAAACATTAGTAAGCTGTCACACTTGCTGGGCACAGTGGCACCACCTGTAATCCCAGTGACTCAGAGGCTGAGGCAGGAGGATCGCAATTTCAAAGCCAGCCTCAGCAATTTAGTGAGGTCCTAAGCAACTTTGTGAGACCCTGTTTTGAAATAAAAAAATAAAGAATTGAGGATGTGTGGATCAGTGGTTAAGTGCCCCTGGGTTCAATCCCCATACCAAAATAAAAAAAAACAAAAGCAAAAACAACAACAAAAACAGTCAGTCTATACAGGTATCTGGAATAAAATATTCCATTCCCACTTGCCAGCACTTGTTTTAACATGTGTCACATGTGACGGTCTCTACCCTGTGATCTACTCTCATCATCAGTTTTCCCAAACTGCAAAATATGTTGATACTTCAATTTGCCTGTCAACTTGGGGAGGCTCCTATAGCTTATGTGTGCATAGGAGGAGAGTCTACCTGGAAAGGTAAATTCATAAAAAGTAAATTTCAGCATTATTCCATCTCTTCCATTCGTGTGATTTTTTCTATTTAAAAAACAGTTCTTTAATATTGAATAGGTAAAAATGAATATATTATGCAAAATAATTATATACATATATATGGAAAGGGGGGAGAGAGGATGAAGAGAGAAAGAGAATGAGAAACCACTACAAGTGGCTCAAGTTATAATGTTTTTGCTGTCCTTTTCCAGGCATCCTGGTGGGTCAGCTGGCTGTCTTAGACTCCTGTCTCACCTAACCTTCAAAAGCACACACTGTGAGGTCAGATAGGGCTAAGGATATACTACATGACTGAGAAAAAACTTCTCTGTCTTCCTCCAGTGATCCAAATTTTCTCTGCCCTATTTTCCTGCAGCAATATTATGAAACAAGATTCTTACAGCAATTACATGACTTGCCACTGGCTGCTAGTTTTCCTCCCATACCCCAAAGACCCCCCTTAAATATATCTCCATTTTTAGGGACTAAAGCCATCCGCCTGAGCAAGTCCATATTAAAGACCTGCATGCAATCAAACAATTCGTTCAAGGCAGATTAAAAAAAAAATGCTACCAAATTCAATTTCAGCAGCTAAAGCTAAACACTAACTACATGGTATTGGCATCCCAGAAAAGGGAAAGAATTAAAAGTAGGAGGCCACTATCTCTATAAGGAAACTGATAGGCATTACCTAATTTTATACAATGACAAAAGGCATTAAGATGCACCGAGGTACAGGGCTCTCCTGGTATTACTTCCTAATTTCTACTACATTGATGAGCCATTAGTAGCAGTGTCCACAGACAAGTCCTCAAATATCAAATGGGAAAAGTAAGACCTTTTCCTATCCCAGGTCAGCCTTGTTGAAATGACTCTAGGGAGCTACAAAAGACAACGTGTGGAGAGTAAGAGAACATCCAGGTACCTGATATACAATGAAGTCAAAAGGTGCAATTGCAGCCGGAGGGAGGGAGGAAGGAAGAAAGGGCAATACCCTGAAGCATGACCAGAGGCTTGTTGGATGGCTGCTCTAACTCAAGGACTGGTGGAGCAGTCTCTTGAATGTGGTGGCCTCTTTTAGGACAAGTTTCATGTCAGCTCAGGGTCTGAGTACTACAGTCATAAATGACAACTAACACTTTAGGAAGTGAAGCACTTTAGAGATGAGTTTTATGTGCACAATGGGAGAGAGTGAGAGAAAAAAAATAGCCCAGGAATTACTGATCTGTTCTACAAATCTGAGAAAGCAAAATGATCTAAAACACCACTGCCTATAACAATCTGAAATTCTTCCCATACTGTCTAGGAGGGATATAAAATAACTCCCACTTTCATGAGAGAAACAATGAGATCATGTTGTTGAACTGAAAAGGATGTATGTTTAAAACACAGTTTGTATTACTCTAAAATAAATTGTTATTAGCAGAAACATTATGAGGTGCAGAGAAGTATGGGAAAAATAACCCTACCTCACAGAGGCAATCAGTATTATTTTGTCATTTCTCCCACCTAGTTTCTATGCATATTTTTATGCAGTTGATATACTAAATATGAAATATCATACTCTGCCTTTTGAGTTATTATAATAAATTTTTTCTAATAGCTTTTATATTTTAATGATATCTGTCTTACTCATTACAAATTATTTCTTTTAGGTGATATAAAATGCAATGTATTCTACTATGTAGATATAATATGAAGTGATAAATTCAAACAATTTGTGAACCCTTACAAATTTCAAATCACAAAGTTCCAAAAGCTAATTAGGGTGGAAATTCTGCATTCAGAATTCAGAAGTATAAAAAGACAGTAAATCCTTTGGCCCATGGGGGACAGTAATACAACCTATAGATTAAGTCTTAGGCAGAGCCTCAAAGAGTTTCCACTCTTTCGTTCTGGCTATATTTTGGCTTGTCTATTTGCAAATGCAGAAAGCAAAAGAATGAAAATTCTTTCTTTTTTTTATTTGTACCAGGGATTGAACCCAGGGGCTCTTAACTACTGAGCCACATCCACAGTCCTTTTTATTTCTTATTTTGAGACATACTCTCACTAAGTTGCTGAGTTATGCCAAGCTCTGGTCTCAGCCTCGGCAGTCTGTGGGATTACAGGTGTGCTCCACCTTGCCCAACTAAAAAATATTTTAAATATTCTTTTGAGATTGTCTCTCCATTTTCTTACAATTTCCTAGTGTCTAAGGCTTTTTTCTTTTTCTTTTTCTTTTCTTTTTTTTTAGATATATTAGGGATCATACCCAGGCGGTTCCACCACTGATCTGCATCCCCAGTCCTTTCTGTTTTGTATTTTGAGACAGGGTCTCCCTGCCTAGGCTGGTCTCAAATTCATAATTTTGTTTCAGCCTTCTGAGTCACTGGGCTTACAGGTATGTCCCATCTTCCCAGCTTTCCTAATATTTTTTATGACACATTTAAAAACTTAGATTTCTGCAACTATTCCTAATTTTTTTACTTCTGAAGAGACTTTTTCCCCCAAATGTGCTCCCATGGAGTTTTGAATAAAACCCTTTATAAATTTATGAAATTATTAATTTACTGTAATTGCTTGACCTCTTCATGAATCTATAAGCTCCTTGAAGGTAGAAATAATACATTTACTTTTCCCCTCAAAATCTAACAATGATGATTAGTAGAGTAAGAGTTCCATAAATATTTTCTGACCAATGTCTGTTAAGTAAATTTAAATGGAAATCTATTTTTTTTAATAATACAGGCATGGTGGCCCAGGTTTATAATACCAGTGACTTAGGAGGCTGAGGCAGGAGGCTGTTCAAAGACAGCTTCAGCAACTTCACAGGACTCTGTCTTAAAAAATAAAATATCTGGGAATATAGCTCAGTGGTAAAGCACCCTGGGGTAAAATCCTCAGTATGAAAAATAAATAAATAAAAAAATAAAGGAAAATGATGCTATAAGTATTTTTTATTAATACAGATAAATATATGTAATTACAGAGTTGTTTTTAAAATTATGTTCACGTATGTGCTGTTATAGAATCCTCAAACAAGTGCTTAAAATCTCATCTGGTTCATTTTTTGAAAGATGTTGAAAAAAAAATCCATAATAATATTTGTTTTTCTAGAAAATGAAATACCCATTATTTTTAGGATATCAGCAACTTTGAATTGTGATGGCTAAATCTGTAGTATCAGGAGTGATAGAAACCACAGGAGAGACAAAGACTAGTGGCTCCACAGAGGTTTGAGAAAATTTCCCATTAAATCAAGAATGCCATGGAGTATTACAAAATTATTTTCAACTGTCAAATATTTATGCTGATAAATTCTGGGCCCTGTTCAAGGGGACAGACAACAAGAGGGTTTGCCCACAATCACACAACACTTCAGAAAAAAAAAATGCGCTAATCCATGATTATATAAAATTTCCTCATAAGGATTTGGGATATTTTGAGATCTATTTGAAAAGCTTTTTAATTCTTGGCGAAAGAGGTATCTGCTCTAAGAGTTAATGGAAAAGATGTCAGTATTGTTTCTTGGTCCCCTTCTTATAGTATTCTTTTTTTCTAACTTTATTTCATATTCCTTTTGATTTATTTTAAATTTGTAGAAAACATGGGTAAATGTTTCTATGTAAGCTACATGTTTTATAAATATCAGAATGTCAGAAAATTAAAAACAACATACTCAATATGTATTACATACTGTGCAGGAATACACGAATTTCCTCACAGACATCAATTCAATTTAAATCTCACCAAATAAATTCAATTTCAATTTTACTTAATATTGATCCCCAGTGAGGTTAGTTCAGGCTCTTTGGAGGGGAGTTATCTATTACAGCAATCACCACTCAGAGAGCCAGAGGAGCAATTGAATCAGAGAAACTATTTGCAAATGGCCAAAAACAAATTGATAATTTTAGGTGGAAGAGAATCTCTAATACAGAGAAAGTATAAGCCCTATTTATTTTTTTCTGCTAATGATAGTGGTTTCTCTTTAGCCAGACAATATAAGGCTGATTGTGTTGTTATGGAAGAGCCATTTGAAGGCTTAGGAAATGTCTTTCTTGGAAATGCCCTTTCATTCATTGGCTCTGGTACAACACAAGGATCTCCAAATGGCCTTTTGCTGACACGGTTCCTTCACACTATCTATTCTTTTTCAGGTAGCTTTTTTTCTGAGGAGATTATGAAGACTCCCAATCTGATCAGACTAATGTTTTCAGGACTCAGTAAGGATACAACTCTCTCAGAGAACTGACTGCCTTTTAGCAATCACTGAAGTCAGGAGGTATTAGGGAAGGGCAGTTGGTAAGCAGGGGATGGATTGCCCATTAGAGATCCCTGAGTAGCCATCCTGACTTGGTTTAACCACAGAAGGCTGCAGACCCAGTGAGGCATTCTAAATAATGAGAAGCAAAACTGACAAACAACTCAGTCTGTGTTTTGTCATGACTGTGGCCATTTGAGTCAAAGATAAAAAATATAGCAATGTGATAAAAGTATCCAAGTCTTCATATCATTTTCACCATTTTTTGAAAGTTAAAACTGTTTTCTTGACCCTATTATGGGCTATATTGGAGCAATAAGTATTTTTATCTCCAATAATAACTAAGAACTTCCTGTAATGCCTCATTTTTGTGCTATTTGTAAAGCTATATTGAATGATCCTCCAACATTATCAGCCTTGGGAAGAAAATCACATCATTATTTTTTTTTCTTTAGGAAAAAAGCATTCTACTAGACAAACACAATAAATATTCATAATAAGATATGTATTTTTAAAATAACAATAAAAATGCATATTATATACTCTTTGCTCTGTTTAAGAAATAAAACACTACAAATATCCTTGAAGCTCTCTGTACCTGTTCCCAGCCTTAGCCCCATTTCTGGCCACTTAAGGGAACCACTAATCTGAATGCTTTATTTTTTATTTCCTTGCTATTCTTTGTAGGCTTACTATACATAACTGTGAAACTCCTAATAATATACTATTTTGTTTTTACGTACATAGAATAACACTGTATTACATATTCTTTTGGATCTGTGATCAACATTATGATTAAAGGATTAATCTACTTTGACAAAGCTCAACTGCTGTTTCAACTGCTGTTTTTTATCCCATTGGATAGTAACATATTTATCCATCCTGGGACAATTATCCCTCAAGTTATTCCTCCATGGATTTAACCAAACACATTTAGGAAAACACTGAGTCTGTACTGAACATACACAGACTTTTTTTTCTTGTCATTATCCACTAAATGACATAGTATAACAAATATTTACATAGTATTTACATTGGATTAGCATTATAAATAATCTAGAAATGATTTTAAGAATAGAGAAAATGTCTATAAGTTATATGCAAATACTAACCATATTTTTTTTATAGAGACTTAAGCATTGGAAGATTCTGATATCTCTGTACAATCCTGAAACCAATTTCCACAAATACTGAGGGACAACTGTATTGACAACATTTGGGTTATTTTCAGTTTTTTTTTTTTCTTGCTATAATAAGTAATGTCACTCTTCTTTTGGTGAACATTGGCAGTAATTCTCAAGAATTAATCAACCAAATTGTTATGTAAATGTATATACGCTATTATATATAATTATAATAGACCAATTAAATTGATTTTTAAAAGAAAAATATACATCTAGAAGTAAAATTTCTAAGTCATATGTGTCACACCTTACTAAATAAGGTCTAATATTTTTCCAACTTGATTGAAATAATTTGTATTCCCATCAACAGTATATATAAAATTTTCCATTTTTTCACATCATCAACACTTGATATTAATACATATTTTAACTTTTGCCAATCTGGTCTATTTGAACTAATATTTCATTGTGTTTATAACTTGCATTTGAGGTTGATTAAATTTTTATTGATTAATTTTATTGGTCTAAAAGATTTTCTTCTCTGAAATGTCTGTTAATATTCTTTTGCTTCTGTTATTTGCTTTGTTATTAATTTGTATTTATTTCATTTTTCTTATTATCACACTAATTCATATTTTAAAAATTTTTTGTACTTGTAGATGGAAAGATCTTTATCTTATTTGTTTATTTTTATGTGGTACCGAGGATCAAACCCAGTGCCTCACAAGTACTAGGCAAGTGCTCTGGCACTGAGATACAGCCCCAGCCCTTAATTTATATTTTATAGAAAAATAATCTTTTCGTATTTTTATGTGCCAGAAATACCTTCTAGTTTGTGGCATGTTTTTCCATTCGTTGATTATTTGCTTTGATAAAGGTCTTAATTATTTTTATTAAAATTTTTTTAGTTGTTGATGGACCTTTATTATTTATTCATTTATATGTGGTGCTATCAAACCCAGTGCCTCATACAAGCTCGTCAAGCACTTTACCACTGAGCTACAACTCTAGCCTCCAAAGTTCTTAATTTTAAAGTAAAAGAATTTACCAATAATTTTCTTTACGGTTTGTGCTTTTTCATTCTCCTTCAAAAAGTTTCCTCTGAATTTTGAGATAATAAACATATCCTCCATTACGGTCTACAAATACTTCATCATTTCTTTTCTCACTTTTTTCTTTTTTTTCTTTGTTGTTTTTAGATACACATGACAGTAAGGTGTATTTTGACATATTTATACCTACATGGGGTGCAACCCATTATAATTTTGATCCCATTCTTGTGGTTGAACATGATGTGGAGTTACACTCGTCATATATTCATATATGAACAGAGGAATGTTATTTCTAATTCGTTCTGTCTTTCCTATTCATATCCTCACTCCCTTCCCTTCATTATCCTTTGTCTACTCCAATGAACTTCTGTTCTTCCTGTCCCTACCCTCCCTTGTTATGGGTTAGTACCCACATCACAGAAAGAACATTCTTTTCTTCTTTAAATAATTTTTCTTCTGTACCTGACCCTCATGAATTATATAAGTAGGAGACCAACATTTTATTTTTCATATGATCCGTCCCGGAACCATATATTACATGATCCATCTTCGTTCGCTCTTCAGCAATGCTATCACATGAATCATCTTCAATATACACACGAGTCAGTTCTGGACTCAATTCTGATTTACTGCTCACTTTATCTTTGTATGAGTGAATACAATAGTATTTAATTGCCTGTAGGTTTTAATAAGTTTTGTTTTATGATAGGGAAAGCCCCCATACTATTCTTCATCTACTTGAGTATTTTAGGCAATCTCAGTCCTTTATTATTCTATTATTTAATTATTATAGACTGAGGTCTTCAAGTTCTGGGCAACTTTTGTGATTGATTGACTCTGCAGATTCAATGTAAGCTCAGTGTAAGGGTGAATGATAGCCTTCCCTCTGCAAATGTGGTATGTTCCCCCATTTATCTTGCTACTTACTAGTACTTTTAAATAACTACTTATATCATTCTATATGAAGATTTTGTTTTTGTTAGATTTGTTCTTGCAATTCTTGTTCCTATTTGAAATGTTAACCAATTTTAAATTGTTTGTAGTTCTTCTTGGTATATGCAGCCATTAAATTAATTTTTTACTGAAAATTTTGCTGACAAAGGGAATGAAGGGAAGGGAGGGGTGATGAGAATAGGAAAGACAGTAGAATGAATCAGACATAACTTTCCTATGTTTATATATGAATATACAACCAGTATAACTCCACATCATATACAACAACAAGAATGGGAAGTTTTGGGCTGGGGATATAGCTCAGTTGCTAGGGTGCTTGCTTTGCAAGCACAAGGCTCTGGGTTTGATCCCCAGCACCGCAAAAAAAAAAAAAAAAAAAAAAAAACCAGAATGGGAAGTTGTACTCCTTGTATGTTTAATATGTCAAAATACCTTCTACTGTAATGTATAATTAAAAAGAACAAACAAAACATTTTCAGGACTGGGGTTGTGGCTCAGTGGTAGAGTGCTGCCTAGCATGTGTGAGGCACTGGGTTCAATTCTCAGCACCACAAAAAAACAAATAAATTAAAGATATTGTGTCCATCTACAACTAAAAAAACTATTTTTTTTTAATTTGCAAAAATGTAACCTATTCTTCCAATTTCCTAAATGCAATTTTGTTTTTAATATAAAAAAATCATGTTGTCAATGAATCATACTATCTATTTCCTTCTTAAATCTGTGTGTGAGACACAGATTTTCTATTAAACAAACCTTCCATATCTAGGCAAACTCCAACCTGACCACATGAGTTATTTTTGTACATTGCTGGATACAATTTACTAGGGAGTTAGCTAGGATTTTTGCATCTTTGTTTATGCATGAGATAGTCTGTAATTATCTTTTATGCTGTATTCCTTTTTTAGTGTCTATCAAGTTTATATTAGCTTTGTAGATTGTGTTGGAAAGTGTTATCTTTTTTTATTACTCTCTGGAAGAATTTGTATCAGGTTAGAATGAATCATTCCCCAAAAGTTTGATAGAACTTGCATGTGAAACCATCTGGACCTGGGGCTTTCTTTGTGGGAAAACATTTTAAATTATTTTATCTCATTTATAGTAATAGGACTCGAAGTTTTATGCTATAATTAAGTTAATTTAAATAACTTTTATGAAAAAGTTATATATTTTCAAAATATTCTATTTCTCTTAAGTTGTAAAGTTCTTCATAAATAAACTTTATCTTTTTTTTGATTTCTTTATTTTGTTTGGATTTTTTGGTACTGGGAATTGAACTGAGAAGTGCTGCACCACTAAAGGTCATCATCAAACTTCTATCCTTTATTTTAGACAGGGTCTTGCTAAATTGATGAGATTGGCTTCAAACTTTCAATACTCCTGCCTCAGCCCTGTGAGTCTCTGGATTACAGCAGTGAACCACTGTGCCCAGTTCTTTTTATTTTATTTTTTTTTGTATATTGGACAAATCCTTATTTCTTCTTCTTTTTCATTCCTGGCACTGTTATTTGTATTTTATTCATTTTACTTAATGAATTGAATTTTTGTTTTCTTTTTCTTTATTTTGGGTCCTGTAATTTACTATTTGAGTTTATTCTGTTATTCATTAAGTACTTACATAAGTTTTATAATTTCTAGAGTTGAATGCCTAACTTCCTCTCTTCTAATATAAACTTTCAAAGTAATAAATTGATGCAGAATTGCTGCTTGTTACTGGTTTAGATGTGAGGTGTCCCCCAAAAACTCACATGTGAGACAATGCAAGAAAGTTCAGACTAAAATGATTGATTAAAAATATGAGAATCTTAACCCAATTAGTGATTTAATCCCCTGATGGAGATTAGCTGAGTGGTAATTGAAGTAGTAGAGTGGGACTGAAGGAGATGGGAATCAGGGTGTGACTTTGGAGTACATATTTGTATCTGGAAAGTGGAGTCTCACTCTCTGCTTCCTGATCTCCGTGATGTGAGCAACTTCCCTCTGCCACACTCTCCCACAGTGATGAGCCCTGAGGAATGGAGCCAGCCTTCTATGGACTAAGACCTCTGAAACTGTGAGTCCTCAGTAAACTTTTCCTCTTCCATAATTGTGCTGGTCAGGTCACTTAGTCACAGCAGTGAAAAAGCTGACTAAATCATTGCTATATTATTTTTATTGATAAATAATTCCGTAGAAAAAAATGCACACATAAGTCTTCTTTTTGATGAGTTTTGGTAACTGCCTATGTCCATGTAATACTATCCATATGGATACATCTGAAACATGTCTGTCACGCTAGAATCTTCCATCATGCCCTACCTCCTCAGTGCTCTTCTCAGAGACATCCTTCACTGTAGATTAGTTTTTCTTGTATGAGACTTCATATAAATGCAGTAGTATGGTATATTTATTTTTGTGTCCATATTGTTACATGTTTCAATAAATTTTTCTTTTTATTGCTAAGTAGTATTCTCTCATGTGAATGTATCAAAAATCATGCATTCATTTTTATATTAATAAACACAAGTTGTTTTCAGCTTAGAGTTCTTATCAATAACATTTTTATAATGTCTCATTACTTTGGTTCATTTAAAAATTGGACTTACTGTCTTAATGATCATTGTGAAGAATTTCTATGTTTTCTGGATTCAAGTTCTTTATCAGACATGTTTTGAAAATATTTTTCATAATCTCTGGCTTGAAATTTTATTTTCTGAGTGATGCATTTTAGTTGGCACAGTATTTAATTTTAAGGAAGTTCAAATGTGACTATTTTTACTTTTTTTTTCTCTTTTTTTAATTTACTTATTGATTAATTGAACACAAATGGAGTACAGCTATTGTTTCTCTGGTTGTACACAAAGTAGAGTCACAGCATCTGTGCATTAATACATGTACACAGGGCAATGATGTCTGTCACACATTCTGTTACTATTCTTAACCCCCCACCCCGACCCCACCCCTCCCTTCCTTCTATGCTATCTATCCTTCCTCCATTCTTGCCACCCTTCCCCCTCACATTATGCATCATCATTCATTTATCAGAGAGACCATTCGGCCTTTGAATTTTTGGGATTGGCTAATCTCACTTAGCATAACAGTCTCCAACATCATCCATTTATCTACAAATGCCATAATTTTATTCTTCTTTATGGCTGAATAATATTCCATTGTGTATATATACCACAGTTTCTTTATCCATTCATCTATTGAAGGGCATCTAGGTTGGTTCCACAATCTAACTATTGTGAACTGAGCAGCTATGAACATTGATGTGGCTGCATCACTGTAATAATCTGATTTTAAGTCCTTTGGGTATAGGTCAAGGAGTGGGAGAGCTGGGTCAAATGGTGGATCCATTCCAAGTTTTCTAAGGAATCTCCACACTGCTCTCCAGAGTGGCTGCACCAACCTGCACTCCCACCACCAATGTATGAGGGTACCCTTTTCCCCACATCCTCGCCAACACCTGTTGTTGCCTGTATTCTTAATAAAAGACATTCTAATTGGGGTAAGATGAAATCTTAAGGTGGTTTTCATTTGCATTTCTCTTATAACGAGGGATGTTGAACATTTTTTCATAAATCTGTTGATTGCTTGTAGATCTTCCTCTGTAAAGTGTCTGTTCATTTCCTTGGCCCATTTATTGATTGGGTTATTAGTGTTCTTGGTGTAAAGATTTTTGAGTACTTGGTAGATTC
>JAJEJO010000903.1:174685-206471 GCA_020662805.1 Glaucomys volans
AGATTCAGTTTGGGTGGCTCATATGCCTCAAGGAACCTGTTGATGTCTTCCAGGTTTTCTATTTTGTTGGAGTATAAATTTTCAAAGTAGCTTCTTATTATGTTTTGTATTTCAATTGTGTCTGTTGTAATATTTCCATTCCCATCACGAATTTTAGTAATTTGGAGTTTCTCTCTCCTTCTCTTCATTACCGTGGCTAAGGATTTATCAATTTTGTTTATTTTTTCAAAGAACCAACTTTTTGTTTCGTCAATTTTTTGAATTGTTTCTTTTGTTTCAATTTCATTGATTTCAGCTCTGATTTTGATTATTTCCTGTCTTCTACTAATTTGATGGTGATCTGTTCCTCTTTTTCTAGGGCTTTGAGCTGTAATATGAGGTCATTGATTTGTTGACTTTTCATTCTTTTATTAAAAGCACTCCATGCAATGAATTTTCCTCTTAGCACTGCTTTCATAGTGTCCCAGAGATTTTGATATGTTGTATCTTTGTTCTCGTTGACCTCTAAGAATCTTTTAATTTCCCCCCTAATGTCTTCTGTTATCCATGTATCATTCAATAGCATATTATTTAATCTCCAGGTCTTGGAGTAGTTTCTGTTTTTAACTTTATCATTGATATCTAATTTCATTCCATTATGATCTGATAGTATACAAGGTAGTATCTCTATGTTTTTGTATTTGCTAAGAGTAGCTTTGTGGCATAACATATGGTCTATTTTAGAGAAGGACCCATGAGCTGCTGAGAAGAAAGTGTATTCGTTTTTGATGGATGGAATATTCTATATATGTCAGTTAAGTCCAAATTAGCGATTGTGTCATTGAGTCCTATGGTTTCTTTGTTCAATTTTTGCTTGGAAGATCTGTCCAACGGTAAGAGAGGAGTGTTAAAGTCCCCCAGTATTATTGTGTTTTGGTCTATTTGATTCCTGAAGTTGAGAAGGATCTGATTGCCGTACATGGATGCACCATTGTTTGGTGCATAAATATTTATGATTGTTATGTCTTGCTGATTTATGCTTCCTTTAAGCAGTATGAAATGTCCTTCTTTGTCCCTTCTGACTAACTTTGGCTTGAAGTCTGCTTTCTCTGAAATGAGGATGGAAACCCCAGCTTTTTTACTCAGTCCATGTGCATGGTATGTTTTTTCCCAACCTTTCATTTTTAGTCTGTGGACATGTTTTTCTATGAGATGAGTCTCTTGAAGGCAGTATATTGTTGGGTCTTTCTTTTTAATCCAATCTGCCAGTCTATGTCTTTTAATTGATGAATTTAGGCCATTTACATTCAGGGTTATTATTGAGATATTACTTGTATTTCCTGCCATTTTAGCTTTTTCGGGGTTTTTAGCTAAACTTTGTTTCTCCTTTGATTGACTCTTTCTTTAGGGTAATTCCTCCCCATGATAACTGAGATTGTTATTTTTCATTTCTTCCTCTTCGAATATTTTGTTGAGAATGTTCTGTAGGGCAGGCTTTCTATTTGTGAATTCTTTAAGCTTTTGTTTATCATGGAAGGATTTTATTTCATCACCAAATTTGAAGGTAAGTTTTGCCAGGTATAAGATTCTTGGTTGGCATCCGTTTTCTTTCAGAGCTTGAAATATGTTGTTCCAGGCCCTTCTTGCTTTTAGGATCTGGGCTGAGAAATCTGCTGATATCCATATTGGTTTCCCTGTGTAGGTAATCTGATGCTTTTCTCTCACAGCCTTTAAAATTCTATCTTTGTTTTTTATTTAGGTATTTTCATTATAATGTGCCTTGGTGTGGATCTTTTGTAATTCTGTGTGTTTGGTGTCCTGTAAGCCTCTTGTAATTGATTTTCCATCTTATTCATCCTATTTGGAAATTTTCTGATAATATTTCCTTGATCAGATGGTTCATACCCTTGGTTTGTATCTCTGTGCCTTCCTCAATCCCAATAACTCTTAAATTTGGTCTTTTCATGATGTGACATATTTCTTGGAGCTTTCGTTCATGATTCCTAACCATCTTCTCTGTTTGTTCGACTTTGTTTTCAAGATTAAATATTTTGTCTTCATTGTCTGAGGTTCTGTCTTCCAAGTAATCTATTCTTTTAATTATGCTTTCTATTGAGTTTTTAACTTGGTTTATTGTTTCCTTCATTTCCTTGTTTCCTTCAAGGATTTCTGTTTTTTTTTTTTCAGAGCTTCTATCTCTTTATTGAAATGATTTTTTGCTTCCTGCAATTGCTCTGTTAGCTGATTATTCATAGCCTGAATTTGCTCTCTTTTCACATCATTCTCTTCTTGGATCATTTTAATTATGAACATTCTGAACTCCCTTTGTGTCATTCCTTCTACCATGATGTCTTTGGGTTCTCTTGATATATCATCTAGGTTTGTTTGGGACACTTTTTTCCCGTGTTTTCTCATGCTGCTCGTGTATCTTCCCCTCTAGTAGTGCAAATCAGAGGGATTGCAATTTCCCTGTGAAGACTTAAAGTGTCCCTGCAGATTTCCAGTAACTCACCTGATGTTTGAGTGATGCTTGATCAAGCGGTGACCCAAGAAAGGTGCTGTCCCACTACCTCCAGGTTGGGAATGATCAATGCTTCTGGGCAGAGGCAGCCTGGTGTTGATAGACAATCAGATACAGCAAGGTGCTAGACCCTGGGCCAGAGTGTGGACCTGGGCACTAGACCAAGTTGGGGTGGGGGCACAGAACTGTGCTCAGTGATGGAGACACTGGGCTTGAGAGCCCAGGCAGGCCTGAGCTCCTCACTGGGGGCTCAAGCGATGGCAGGTGGTTGCTCTCTCCCGGGGACACTGTAAAATGGCGCCAAAGGCCCTAAGCTCCCTGCTGTAGCTGGCAACTCCAGCCACTCCAAGCCAGATCTCCCCAGGAGCCTCTGCACAGCAGCTGGAAAACCGGAACCCAGCTCTGAGGATTCAGGCAGCCACAGACGGTCGCCCTCTGCCGGGGAAACTGAAAAATGGCGCCGAAGGGTCCAAACTCCCCTCTGGAGCCAGCGACTCCAGCTGCTCTAGGCCAGATCTCCCCAGGAGATGCAGCGCAGTGGCGCAGAAGACCGGAGCTCAGCTCTGAGGACTCAGGAAGCCGCAGATGGTCACTTTATTTTTACTTTTTGATTATTGCTTTGTTCTTGTTTTATCAAAGTATCTTTGACTTCTTCAAGGTAGTGTTTAATTATTTTTCTTCTAAAAACTTAATGATTGGAACTTTATATTTATAAATGTAATCCACATTAATTTCATTTGGAATGAGAGATGGTCAAACTTTTAATCTGTACTTTGAAATTTTTGGTTGATTACATTTCATTTCTAGACATATTAATTGATCTATTAAAATCTGCTCAATAATTTTTTCTTACATCTTCCTTAAAACATCTGATACTCATACCAAACAAACATTTTCCATTTGAAATGGAAATTGTGAATTTCAATAACATATTATCTGAGCTCTCATTCTTATGGATTTTTACTGGTTTTCAGACTTTTATGAGGTCTCATGTTGTGTATATGTATGTTTGTGCATGTGCATTTGTGTTAGTTTTGTCTTTCTCTTTAAAATTTGAGCTAGACTTTCATTTTAGGGAAATCTTGGAGCCTGGATTCAAAGTATGTCCTTAAGAAAGATTCTATTCTTTTTTCTGTTACGTGATCATATGCACTTTTAATCAATTGCCTAATCTAAAATACCTTACCATTTACTGTGCTCAATAATTTTACGTTAAATTTCTCAGCACACCTAGGAGGTAGGTATCAGTACAGTTTTACAGAAAAAGAAACATGTTTAGGTTTACATTCATAGTGACAATCATTGTAAATAACAATGTCAAATTATATAAAAGATTTATTAGAATACATAAGCATTAACAGAAACTAAGTCCATTATTTCGTTTTGGCCTATTTTGAAATTTAGTGATCTCCATCAAAAAAAAATTCTCAGTATCACAATGTACAACTCAGCTTAAAATAAAATTAAGTCTTCAAAATATACTGGCTAGTTCTTTAAAATAATCAAGTAAGATAATAAAAAATAAATAAATAAAGAGCTCCAGTATATCAGGGGCCTTTCCTGAAGAAAAACTACTTTGGAATTCACCTCAAACTACATTGTACATGACACTTCTTTCCGACTAATGATATATCATGGTCTTTTAAATTAACATTTTAGAATTGGTGAGTTTTGTACACAATAAAATATCACAAGCTCCCAAACAAGTGCTGTGGGTGGATGCCTATGAAAGCAGCTTGGTTTCATGGATAGACCAAAAAGGAAGAGGCTAATGATGAAAGTTGAGGTTGGGAGGAAGAGCAAAAGGCTCATTTCAGGACTATGGCTTTTACCAGTTTCCACGTCTCTGACTAATGCTTCCAAAGGGAAGAAATTGCTGGAATGACAATTAAAAGAATAGGAAAACGAATGAACTAAGACCAAGTAGTCTGAGTGCTCTCTATTCTCACTTTCACCTGTTGGGAAGAGTGACCCTGCTAAGAAAGGAAATGAATAGAATCTCACTTCAATAGAACAACTAAGTGATATTTTCAGCTCAATTTCAGTAAAATCCAGCAGGAGTCAGTGAGATTTTTATTTGCAGTGACAGAAACACCATACTACAAAGAGATCAAAGCCTGTTCAGAAGAATCTAAAAATTGGAAGTTTTGAACTTTTCTAGGTATATGGTAAGTGAGTTTAGCCTTTAATTTAGAGCTAACACCATCAAAAAAATGCTCTTTTCACCTTCATAGATTATGTAGTTATTTACAATTAAATGTTGATTAGAAACTTGCTTTAATAAGTAAAATGATGTCCTCATCCACATACCTGCTGCTGTTCTAGGTACTTAGATACGTGTCAAATTATTATTGCTTTTACATTCAGAAGTTTGTCAACTGGTTCCAAGTCCAGGACATACATAAAAGGTTAAATAAAATAAATTATTTGTAGTAATCCAATAATATCTGCAAGGGGCAGCGCAGATGGAAAAAATTCCAAGCCCATACAATTAGAAGAATGACACAGTGAAGTAACAAATGATCTCAAAGAGCTATTGCTAGGCAAGTTAATTAATATTAATTCTTAGCAATTTGAGGCTGATAGCTTTGCTTCGAAGAGGCAGAAGCACCAGGAGACAAAAGGAAGTTTCCTAACATCAGAAAGGAAATGAGATTCTCTAGATTTCACAAATAATTAAAATCTCTGGCTTAAGTTCTTGAAATTTTCTGGGTAACATCTGTATGGTAAGTCTACTGAGACAGATTCTAGGCACCAGAACTACATGAACTAAACTCCCAGCCTCATCAAAGAATCTGACACCTAAGGATAAAGTGCAAACTACCTGATTTCGAAAGATCTGATAAAACTACGCAATAGGCAGGCCAGGGATAATAAGTATGGATGCAATATGTATGTTGTACATGCAACAGAAGTTGTTTTTGGGTGCGGTACTCGGGTTGTATCCAGGAGCACTTTACCACTGGGCTACATCCCCACTTGTTTTTATTTTTTATTTTGAGATATGATTTCCAGGCTGGCTTCAAACCTGTGATACTCCAGCCTCAGTTTCCCTAGTCACTCTTATTATAGGCATGCACCACGATGTGAGGCATGATGGGATTTTTTTAAAAAAGGTCTTTGTAGTATTAAATTATAAGTAAAATTATAAAATATATATGGGTGCACACTGATATAAGTAAATAATTCAGTATATTAAAAATAGGGGAATACAGAGAAATATTCCTTCTGAAAGAACATCAAATAATATATGTAGATACTCCTCTCTCCATGAGGTAGTTTCACCCTTCTCCCCAAGAACTGGCTAAAGTTAGAATTTGCTTCTGAAAATAGACTGAGGAAAGAGACAGGGAAAACAGCAATTTTTCAGTGGAGAATCAGTACATTAACTAAGTGGTGAAGGTTAATAGCATCACGGATCTCAGAGGGATATCATGTACCCCTGATTTGATGTGCTAAGAAGGGCACTCCATCCCTGTGGTTTCGTTTGTTTGTCTTTTTGTATACCAATTTAATTCTTTTCTTTTCTTTTTTTTCTGTGGTGCTGGGGATTGAACCCAGGGCCTTGTGCACATGAGGCAAGCACTCTACCAACTGAGCTATATCCCCAGCCCCTCAATTTAATTCTAATGAGAGAAGTCAGAAAATTCCAGACTAGGGGACAATCTACAAGGATACCTAGTCAAAACTTTTAAAATCTGTCAAGGTCATGAAAAACACAGAAAGACTGAGAAGCTGTCACAGAGCAACAATTCTGGGGACATTTAAGAATTATGTGATCACCAGAGGCAAATCCTGGAACAGAAAGGACTTCAGTGAAGTAACAGATAAAATTCAGATAAATTCTGGAATTTATTCAACATCCTAATATACAACTATACAACATAAGATTCTTTGTTTTTTTTTTTTTTTTTTTTTTTTTGGATCCTTCATTTTGACAAATGTACTATGGTAATGGAGATTGCTAGCTAAATGAGAAACAAAAGGAAAGCCAACCACACACTCTGTATTATCTTTCAAATATTTCTGTAAATTATAATTAATCCAAAATAAAACATTAACTTTAATGATCAAGCTATGGCCAAGGACCAAAAGCAACATAAATACAACAATAAGACAGCTGTCAAGAAATTGGGCTCATTAGTATGTATGGGGATAGGGAACCACCGGAAGGCCCCCAAACATGTTGTAGAACTTGAGCATCCGACACAAGATGGATGTGATTGCCATGTTGGACAGCATGGCCTCTAAAGCAATCAGGTCACCTTGACAGAAAAGGCTCTGGGCTAATGTCTAACAGGTCATGGTGTTACTAGGGCCATTAACAGGAATTGGGAGGAGGAAGGTTACTGGTGTAAATAAAAAAATAAAACAGATAAATTGAGCAGTGAAGCTATGTCACTCACTTTTCAAAATGTTAGTTCATGTACCTGGAATCCATTTATTGAAGATAATGACAGTGTGCCCCCTTGAAGAAGAACCCTGCAAAGTCACTAGAATGATAGATAGTAAATACTACTCTAATTTATTTTTCCTCCAAGAAGCTTGTAGCCATTCACTGTGACAATCATTCACTGAGAAGAATGAGAAACCTAGATTTTAAAATATATTAGCATTTTACTTTTTCTTTTTAATTGACAGATAATAATTATACACATTTATGTGGCAAAGCGTGATAATTTGATATGTGTACAATGTGCAATGATCAAATTAGGATAATTAGCAATTCCACCTCCTTATCTCTGTATACATTTATCATTTCTTTGTGCTTGGAGACGTCAAATACTTCCCCTATAATTCTTCATAAGATCTAGTAGCTTTTTAGTAAACTGTATGTTTAGATAATGGCTGAATAGTAGATTAAGTTAGTGTAGATAGTATAACCCTGAAAATGTCATAATGATTCTTCATTTCATGTACTGCATTGTAGAGTAGAAGTAATAAATGAAATTATTGTTCAATTCTGTTCCACTGTAGGTACAACAGGTCTGAAGACTCACCTTATAATGGCATACAATCCCTACATATCTAATTAGAATAAATGCATTGGAATTTTTGCATTCGTTCAATAACTCATATAGTGAAGTCCTTTGTGATAGGTGGGATTTATATGGAAATTCCTAAAATTGTTTTCTATACTGGGTACAAAAGAGTAAATAAAAAATAAACTGCATCTTAAGAATACTTACACCAATACGAGCCACTATCAAAGTTTTATAGGATGTAGGACTGACCATCTCAATCAAATCATTTTAACAGTTATTGTATTAGGTCCATAAAAGAAAAACACATGTAGCATGAGTAGATGATGGGGACTAGCATAAATATAACCAATTAGCAGCCTCATCAATCAGGAGAAACATCAAAGCTGGATGTGAAATTCTTAGTAGAGAAGTTTAATACAACTTCTGGTGATTGCCAAGTGCTTATTTCCATACCCATAAGTGCAGACAATCAAAACCAGTTTTCTGTTTAAAGGCAATGACAGCAGTACATATTAATCTTTTTTTGCCACAAAACTTTTTTCATTTTCATGTTATCTTTCATGACTGAGTCTGTAGGAAGATTGATTGGCTTAACATGCCCCATTACATTGGGTTGAACCATTAAATTAATGGTATCATGTTAATTAAATGCAGTAAGCAACAAATATCATGTGATTTATATGCACTAGTCCTGATATGATAGGCTGATATAAAACACTTAGAAGATTCATGGGGCTGATCAGTGAAGTTTGTGTTGGTACCCTGACTGGTTGTGGCCATAATATCTTTAATATAAGAAAAATAATAAATTGTTCAACCCATGCTGCCTACCACTATGATAATATCATAGAATTAAGTGGGTTTTATTCAGTTTGTGGGGGCACATGACTCTGCACATGGAAATATCGTTTTGAGTCATTTATGGCACGACTCAAGTATACGTTTTTTGAGTTGAACAGAAAGAATAAGAAGAGATTTTGGAGTATTTTACACAGTGATGCAAGCTGCCCTGTATCTTGGTCAAAATGATCCTTAAAATCTAATGATGATCAAAATATCTGAAGTGGATAAATATGCTGTGGTGGTTCTCTACCAAGACACAATACAGAGAATCATAGCCTCTGGGGCAGGAGTCTCCTGTGTTTCTCCTTTGCTAGCAAAGCAATAAATCTTCTTTTGTTCTTTTTCTTAAAACTGTGTCCTTGTTATTGGATTGGCATTGGGAACAAGGATGGATTTTTCAGCAACAAATTTGGCACCCCAGGTGGGACCCAAGAGCAGCCCCTACTGCAGCGTTCTTGGGCAGGCCTGGCTTTCCAAGGAACCCCTACTTCCATGCTGAGGATGCAAAGTGTTGGCGAACTTGTTGAAAGTCAACAACAGGAGAGTTAGGAGAGTTAGATGAGTTTGTCTCAGGTTGAACCAGAGGAGTTATAACTATGAGTAATGGGAGGGACAGAGAGATCATCCAACAGCTGCTGAAGCTCCTTTTGCTTTGGAGAACCTTCACCTTCTCTCCCTGAATGCTACAGTTTGCTCCATTATGGTTCACTTTGAGAAAAAGGAAACTGAACTCAGTAAAGTCCTGACACCCTTGGCCATTTGATAAGTCTCTCAGTGTGAACACCAAGACCCTTGATTCCACACATCTGGGAATGTGGGAACATCTTGTCCCTATTTCTGAGGACTCTATTGTGCCACTGGAATAGGAGTCATGGTTAAATGGGACTTGCGAACCTAGGGATATGTACTCCCTTCTAATCTGTTTGTTGGTCTTGAGTTTGGGAATTTCCTCTGATTGTCTATATTTTTGTTTTGATTGGAGCTGTCTATCATTGCCCCTTTTAAGACATAGCCAGTACTGCATTGATCCTATAGGTAGGATCTTGGGAAAGATCTTGGCTGGTCAATTTAAAGATTCCCATCTGTTGGTTCTAGTTCTGGGGAGCATCTTTGGTTGTCTCTCTCTGTGTTTCTTTTTTTTCTGGTTTTCCTTTTCTTTCTTTTTCTTGGTTTGGGGGGCAGGTACTGGGATTGAACTCAGAAGCACTCAGCCACTGAGCCACATCCCATCCCTATTTTGTATTTTATGTAGAAACAGGGTCTAAGTTGCTTAGCTCCTCACTTTTGCTAAGGCTGGCTTTGAACTCTTGATCCTCCTGCCTCAGTCTCCTGAGTTGCTGGGATTACAGGTGTGCAGTACTGTGCCTGGCTCTCTCTGCTTGTTTTTTGCATAATCTTACAATTGGAGTTGATCTGTTAGAGATAAAGTAAATTGAAGGGGTACCTCTAGGTGTAAACCTGTCTAAGATGTTTTAGTGTAATGATCTGACTTTTCAAGAGCTTTCTGGATTATTATGCAATCTTACAGTTGGAGTTTGTCTGTCATAGGTTTGTATGTACAGGACTGTCTATTTTAATGGTTCCTGCCTGTCAGCTCTGATTTTGGTGATCCACTCTTGTCTGTTTTGTTTTTTTTTTTTTTTTTGTATCTGTTACTGGCCCTTTGAGGCATGGGCAATGCTGAGTTGATCTTACTGGTAGTCTCTTGAGCAGAGAGATCTTGGCTGAATGGGTCACCTACAGGTATTGCCTGTCTAAGAGAAAGGCAGTATGCTGTAACACAGTCTGCCCTTTGAATGATTTTTCTGGATTAGTATACAATCTTGACATTGAAACTGGTCTGTCGGGGGTAAAGTATATGAATGTATAGGCATTTATGTAGTTGCATGATAAGAGGTCTGAATCATCAGGAAGTAAGTTGAAGGTGCCAACAGGCATTTCCTCTGCTCTGCAACAATAGAAGGACACCAGAAGAAAGGGTTAAAAAGACTTAAATCTTTTAAACCCAGTGCTGGCACTCCCAGCACTGTTTCTCAGCCTGGCCCCAGGCAGTCACATATCACCTCACTGTGGTCAAGACACTAGCCTTAAACTGGAAAAAAATCCCAGAAAAAAATGCTGGGGAGGGGGGCAGCATTGTTAGTTTATGACCTGCAAACAGGAATAATTCCCCCTTTTAAGATCTGACAGGATACCCCACTTGACCAGGGCATATCCATCACTGGGCAAAGTAGTTCTTGCTATAATCCCTTCAAACTAAATGCATTGGGAAACTGGCAGAATAAACAATTGCACTCAGAAAAGAAGGCCAACCCATGTTTAGTAGTCAGCCTCTGCCAATGGATCTTCAAGGAATCTAAGAGAAAAGAATGTAAAGGTCCTCCCCATTGCATATCAATATGCCTAGTATAAGAAAAAGGCCCCAAAGGAGCCTCTGGGCACAACTGACAGTGGGGAACTCACTTAAAATTAATGGCATCATGATAATGATAAGGCAGACAGGCCAGGCTCAAAAGTACCCTGTGCTCCAATCCCTTAAATGCTACCTGGGAGGAAAAAAGATTAAGGCACAATTTTTATATATGCTGGATCATCCAACCTTCTCCTGAGATGAAATTTGTTGTGTAAACTAAAAATGCAGATAATATTCATAAGGATTGTTTCAGAATATGAATTTAAGAAAGGGACTGAAACCAAAAAAGAAAAAAATAAAAGAAATTTATAGGTATAGAACTATTTTAGTTTGAGAAATTAGAAAGTAAAAGAAATGTTTCTGGATGAGAAAGTGTTTTATTTAGAAAAGTAATATTCTTGTGCTGAAGTCCATGATGAAAGAGCAGCAAACTATGGATGTAAAGAAGTTGTGCATGTTCAAATAAGTTGCAGAAGCTTTGCAAAAGGTAAATCTCAAAAAAATTGTGTTTCTGATTGAATTGGTTATAATTAGCACAGTTAAAGTTATTTGAACTTTAATAATAATAACTATATTTGAACTATAATAATAATATAATAATAATTTTCTTATATTTGCTAGGTTTTATTACTTAGGGAAAGTAATTCTTAAAGGAATTAGGGTTTGTACCTGTTTTAAAGTCTTCAATGATTACTTTACAACTGGCTAAGCAAACAACTGTTATTTAGGTTATTACAATAGAGTTGAGACCCTAAATGTATGTGACTAGGTATATGTATGCGTCTGAAAACTATATCTGTCTAAGCCTTGTCTAAATGCTATGTAAAATTTATAAAATGAAAGTTTATGTAGGTTGACTGACAAGAGAACCAATAAGTGCTTTCTTTTCTACATTACATCTGACATAGAAGGGCCACACTGTCATTTGACGACCTGTCTTGTATCTGTTTGCTTCGACTAAGTCAATTTCTGATCATTAGCACTGTTTCTTAGATGTATGAGGCTTAAGGCTATCCTTTTATCTTTTTTTAATTTATTTATTTTGATTCATTGGACACAAATGGAGCACAGCTGTTGCTTCTCTGGTTGTACACTATCCTTTTATCTTTGCTAACCCATGCAGACCTGAGATTATTGTGAGCATACTCTCTGGATTCTAATTATCCTTTAAAAGTTAAACTTAGTTAAATGTAAAGCTTAGAAGAACACATTGCCACGTTGGTGTTCTCCAAACTAAATTTATCTACAGCACACTCTTAGATTTGTATAGAAATAACAAATTTGGTTGTTATTTATTCATGTCATTCGATGTTTTATAGGTATATAAAGTAACCTGTTGTCATATAAGTTATATATGCGATTTGGTGTTACTCTTCATACTGGAATTGGAATTTAAGTGTATTTTTGGAAGGTAAAGAAGACAGCCTGATCTATTTAAAGGTGACATTGTAAAACAAGGAAGCATTTTGCCTCTTTTCCATGAAAAGAAAGTTAAAAGCTTTCTTCGTCTTTATTTGATTCATGTTTTAGGTATAGTGCTATATTGTATTATTAATCAAGAGCCCCACTTTACCTGAGATAAAACACTGCCTCCCATCTTACTCCATGTTAAAATGCCTCCAAAATAGGCTAGACTTGAGTTCATTTAGATCTGTGCTCAAAGATCAAATTTTTTACAAATATTACTGTGCTCTCAAAATAAACATGGGATATAATAACTCAGTAAAGGTTTAAGATTATAAAAATTATTTTTCTTGGTTCATAGCTCTTACATAAGTTGAATTTTTTTTTTTTTTTTTGCTCTACTAATTTCATGTTGTATTTTCCTTGTAAACTTTATAGCTGTTGGCTGTTGATGTTTTGCAGTGATACTGCTTCTAATAAAATAACTTGAATTAATTTGAGATAATAAACCAACACCTATAAGACAGATAGTATATAATGCTGGCTTCTAGTACTAATACTGACCCAAATTAAATGAAAGGGGTAACAATAAAATTTTAGATATTGAAATTATAACCTGTTAATACCACTTTAAGACTGGTGAAACTGGCCTGCTGGGTGTTTAAAACTGAAAACTTGGAGGCCAAAGTCAAGGAAGTAAAAGGGCCAAGTAAAGAACAGCCAACATTTTTGGCCCTTGCCCTCTAAGGTCAGTCAGGACCCAGAGAATGACGGGACCCCTCTTGGGCCTTGCAACTCTGGTGAGTCACCTGATTGATTAGGGAGCTCAAGAGGACCCTAAAAAACAGAAATCCAATCAGTGCACACTCTGCAAAGAGAAGGGGGGTCATTGGAGAGGTTAATGTCTCTGATGCTTCCATGAGAAAGCTATGTATGGACAGCCTGACCCTGTCCCATTCTGGTAGATGGCACCACTGGTAGAAGAAAGCCAAAGGAGTCAAGAGGATTCACACATGTCCCCAAGAGTGATCCCTGAGGAATCTCAGCTGATTCTTAACAGGAGATAGGAACAAGATCAATTTTGGCCATCTTGGTCCTAAATACCTGGCAGGAGAATATAGCCTAAGCAGTCCTACATGGATATTTGAAAGGAAAAACAATGTTTTATTTTTAATGTAACTTAAGATATACACTTCTGTCAGCTCTACTTAAAGAGGTAAACCCTACCTCACCGGTAGGGTTCTTGTGCGGGGGTACCTAATAAAAATGATCATAAAGGATTTTGTCCTGAGTTAATTTGAGCCTGATTTCATAGACCTAAAAATCTTCTTAATCTCCTACTTTGATAAACTTGATCTGTTTTCCACTGATATGATCATGAGTTACTGTCTTCATGGTTTTTAGAGACTGGCTTAAATACTAATTATTGTTGCACTAATTGTTTGCAAAAAGTAATGCTTTGCCATCTTGTTTATTGTTGTCTTAGCATGATCCCTGCCTAGGTATGCCTTGTTCAGTCACCTGACATCTGCTACTGTGGACTGAATTCTCTGATGCTGAATACCCTGAATTGTCCATGCCCCACCTGATAGAGAACACAGACTTTGGGTTACTTCCTCCAACTTCACTCTTTTTCAGCAGGAAGCAGCATGGGAATGTTATTGTCTATATTTCCTTACAAAAGGAATGTAGAAATTGACAGTAGAGAAATGTCCACTTCATGCTTTGAATATAACTCTTGCTGCTCTGCCAACGCAACTTATTTTTTAAATGGACATGTTTCTTTCTCTTCCTCTCTCCCTACTCCTTCCTAATCTCTCCCTCTCCCTAATCTCAGGGGAAACAGGATTAACTTTCTCCCCCATTTTAGGCAGATTTATCTGTCCTTGAGTATACACTATAGGAATGAAATAATCCAGACTTTTCAGATGGTAACAGAAGATCTCAGAAATGACTACCTCCCAAAACTAACAAATGAATTACAACTTCAACAGAGAACAAGTGAAGTGTAGCCTTTGAGTCACCTCTTTAAAAGCCCCCTGTTGTTGCTGAATCACAGTCCCTGGGACAGGAGTCCCTTGTGTTTCTCCTTTGCTAGCAAAGTAATAAACCTTCTTTTTCCTTTTTTTCAAAAACAGACAAACAAAAAAGACAATAAAAAAAAATCTAAGTGCAAATTCAAAACATTTCGTTCTTATCATGATGCAACAACAAGGACCAGTTACCCTGTTGCCAAAAATCAATTAAAATATCAGACAGAATAATTAAAGCAATGATTTTCATGACGTGGGCAGCAAGCGGAAAAGGTCATTGAGCCCAGTAGATGTTAAAAAGATTATGAGAACTCCATAATTGCCCAGTTCACTGCCTTTGGATGATTTACATACCATGGAGCAGGGACAGGAAACACAGAGGTTCAGAGAGATAACTGAATGTTCCTCACTTATGAGAATGGATACGGAATTCTGGGGAGATAAAACTTGTTGGAAATCCCAGTCGGCATAAGAGAGGGAAGAACAAAGAGAAAGAAAGTTTTGGAGATTTTACAAGGCTCCACATAAGTTGCTAGCTGTGCATTGACCAGTACACTCTGGTGATGGATTTACTCAAAGAATGAACCAATTAGAAAAAAGGATTAAAGTTATAAATCTATGGGACTTATAGAGGACCAGCAGAATTTTCTATTATCAGCAGTCAGAGTGGAAATCCTCATAATTCATGAGGCATTAGATACAGCATACAGAAAGAGATTGCCTCAATTTTGTGGGGCAAAATTAGTCCCCAAATGAATGCTATTCTGGTACCAAGTAATTTAACTGGAATAACAGTAACAAAGTCTGTTAACAAAGGTTGAAAATAGGAATAGAAACACAAGAAAATCCATCATTAACTAGGGTAATACTCACAAGTTTTGCATCAAATAATTTCAAAGTAAGAAAAACAATCTCTGGAAAATAAGAACAATGATTTGAAGAAAATCTGTCAATAAAACCTGACCATTAAAATGGCATAGATGATTGGGCTACTTGATGAGGACATGGCAACAATCATTATAATAAGTGTCCATCAACTGGTAAATGAATTTTAAAAAGTGGTAGATTAACACAATAATCCATAAAGAAAGAATAAAATTTTGACATTCATGACATGAATGGAACTGAGGGTCATTATAGTAAGTAAAGTAAGCCTGATACAGAAAGGCAAATATTGAATAATCTCATTTATGTGTGGTATATATAACATTGCTCTTATAGAGGCTGTGAACAGCATAGGGGTTACCACAGGCTGGAGAGAGTAGGAGAAAGTAAATGATGGACAAAGTAGTGGGTAATGACTACTAAGTTGGATAGGAGAAATAAGTTCTGCTGTTCTGTCACATAGTGGGGTTACTATACAAAATAATAATGTACTGTAATAATGTCATGTATTTCAAAAAAGCTAAGGGAAAGTATTTTGAATGTTTTTACCATAAAGCAATGATAAGCATTGAAGTTGATGGATGTTTACTCTGATCTGAACATTACACAATGTATACATGTACTGAAATATCACCTGTTACCACATAAATATCTACTATGTTTACATATCAAATAAATAAAATTTAAAAAGATTTTTAGGACACACAAAACCTGTAAAAATTCATCATCAGTAGAATTACACTATAAGAACTGTTAAACAAAGTCCTCCTGTCAGAAGAATTTATTTAAAGGAATACAATGGTATAGAATATGATGGTATAGGAATAGAAATGGTAACTCACTGAAGAAAAATAAGTAATTTTCCTTAAGATTATTTAGTCTACATCAAATATCCTCCAGGGATAGAAGCAATATGGGCTGAAACTTGATTTCTGTTCCATCAACTCACAGGTCTCCACCTGATGCCATGGTTGGTCTAGTGAATCCCTCTATGAGTTCTGATCTGTGTACGGGCTTTTTTTTCCTTAAATTTCTTTAAAAATTTTTTTTCATACATGTATATAGGGTAATAATGTCTGTCTCATTCTACCATCCTTCCCATCCCCACCACCTCCCCACTCCCCTCACTCCCCTATGCATAATCCACAGTTTCTTCATTCTTCGCTACACACCCCCACTATGAATCAGCATCTACTTATCAGAAAAAACATTCAGTCTTTTTTGGGGGAGATTGGCTTATTTCACTTAGCATGATATTCTCTAACTCCATCCATTTACCTGCAAATGCCATAATTTCATTTTTCTTTAATATGCAGTAATATTCCATCATGTATATGTACCATATTTTCTTTATCCATTTATCTGTTGAAGGGAACTTAGGTTGGTTCCATAATTTAGCTATTGTAAATTGAGTTACTATAAACATTGATGTGGTTGGGTCACTGTAGTATGCTGATTTTAAATCCTTTGGATATAAACCGAGGAGTGGGATAGCTGGGTCAAATGGTGGTTCCATTCCAAGTTTTCTGAGGAATCTCCATACTGCTTTCTAAAGTGGGTGCACTGATTTGCAGTTCCACCAACAATGTATGAGTGTACCTTTTTCCCCACATCCTTTTGAATACTTATTATTGCTTGTATTCTTGATAATTGCCATTCTGATGGGAGTGAGATGAAATCTTAGAGTAATTTTGATTTGCATTTCTCTAATTGCTAGAGATGAACCAATTTTTTAATATGTTTGTTGATTGTTTGTATTTATTCTTCTGTGAAGTGTCTGTTTAGTTCCTTAGCCCATTTATTGATTGGGTTATAATAATAATAATAATTATTATTATTATTATTATTATTATTGGTGTTAAGTTTTTTAAGTTCTTTATAAATCCTGGAGATGAGTGCTATATGTGAGGTGCGTGTGGCAAAGTTTTTTTCCAATTCTTTAGTCTCTCTCTTCTTATTATTGATTATTTCCTTGGTTGAGAAGAAGCTTTTTACTTTGAATGCATCCTATTAATTGATTCTAAATTTTACTTCTTGCACTTTAGGAGTCTTGTTAAGGAAGTCAGATCCTAAGCCCACATGATGAATATTTGGATCTACTTTTTCTTCTATTAGGGGCAGGGTCTCTGTTCTAGTGCCTAAGTCTGATTCATTTTGAGCTCATTTTTGTGCAGGGTGAGAGAGAGAGGTTTAATTTCATTTTGTTACATGTGGTTTTCCATTTTTCCCAGAACCATTTGTTGAATAAGCTATCTTTTCTCCAGTGAATGTTTTTGGCTCTTTTGTCTGGCATGAGATAACTGTATATATGTCAGTTGGTCTCTATGTCTTCTATTCTGTATCATTGGTCCACATGTCTATTTTGGTGCCAATACCATGCTGTTTTTGTTACTATTGCTCTGTAGTACAGTTTAAGGTCTGATATTGTGATAACCTCCTGTTTCGCTCTTCTTACAAAGAATTGCCTTGGCTATTTTGGGTCTCTTTTTTTTCCAAATGAATTTCATGATTGCTTTTTCTAGTTCTGTGAAGAACATCATTGGGATTTTAATAGGAATTGCATTGAATCTGTGTAACACTTGGCAGTACGACCATTTTAACCATATTAATTCTGCCTGTCCAAGCACATGGGAGCTCTTTCCATCTTCTAAAGTCTTCTTCAAATTCTTTCTGTAGTGTTCTGCAGTTTCCATTGTAGAGGTCTTTCACCTCTTTTGTTAGATTGATTCCCAAGTATTTTATTTTTGTTGAGGCTGTTGTGAATGGGATAGTTCAATTTCTCTTGCTGTGGATTTGTTGCTTATGTATACAAATGCATTTGATTTATGGGTATTGATTTTATATCCTGCTACTTTGCTGAATTCATTTATAAGTTTGAAAAGTTTTCTGGTAGAATTTTTTGGCTCTTCTAAATATAGAATCACGTCATTGGCAAATAGTGATAGTTTGGGTTCTTCTTTTCCTATTTGTATTCTTTAATTTCTTTTACTATCTGACTGTTCTGGCTAGAATTTCAAGGATGATGTTGAATAGAAGTGGTGAAAGAGGGCATCCCTGTCTTGTTCCAGTTTTTAAAGGGAATGCTTTCAATTTTTCTCCATTTAGGATGATGTTGGCCATGGGCTTAGCACAGATAGCTTTTACAACGGTGAAGTATATTCCTATTATCCCTAGCTTTTCTAATGTTTTGAATATGAAGAGGTTGAGTATTTTGTCAAATGCTTTTTCTGTGTGTATGGGTTTTAAATTCCTACCAGTGCTGAGTTTTATCATAGCTGGCCCTGAGCTCCAAGATTAGAACCTGTACTAGGTTTCATGCCCTGTTTTCCAGCATGAAGAGTCTACATCCTTACTCTGTCTGTCACCTGAGGTTGGAGAAGGGTAATGGAGAGAGTCAGGCACCATGCCCAAAACAGTTCCAGGAGATCAGTCCACAGTTATTGGCTGGGCATTAGGGGTCACGTGGCTTTTCTCAGCACTGTTTCATGCCAATGTATCTGGGACTGGATTTCAAATTTAAGGACCAGACTTAATTCTCTTTCCCTCTTTTAAGTAGAAGGTGTTTCTCTCCATGCTGAGCTACTTGGAACTTGAGGGAGGGGTGACATAGGCAACTCTTTCTTTCCTGTTTTCTTCATTATTTTTTTTCCTTTTGTTACACTAAAAGCAGGCACTGTGGTTTCTCACCTGACTCGCTTTGCTTAGCTCTTGTGAAGGTAGTTGCTGCATGAATAGCTATTCAGATTTGTGTGTCTGAACAGAGAGATCACTGAAGGATCTTAGCCACCATCTTGCTCTACCTTCCTCAAATAATACTTTTGGAACTGAGATTAATATGAATGTTTCATTTTCAACTCTCTGGGTTTTCTTGTGCTCTTTAGTGTTTGATTTATTTTTGCAGGTGCTGATGTTATTTGTAGATCCATTTGATCATGTAAGGCCTGTTTTCAAGTTTTGCTAGGACTGTTTAAGATTATTTTTATTCCAGGGACAGAGCTGCCTTATTACCAAAGCAGGACCTTTCTGAGTCTTCCAGTGATGATCTAATGATCTTACTTCTATTACTGGTGAAGGCAGAGATGTCTGGATTCTGGCTAGAACTCAAACTTCTCATCTTATGTGAATTCTAATTGTTATTCTTCTGACAATGCACCATTCTTCATTTTGCATGATGGAATTTCATTGAACACATGCACAGTTTAATATTTTCAAAGATTCAAGGAGATTTCTTAAGTTGTTTTTGTGAATAGCAACCTTCTTGGAATTCTGTCTTATAACTTCAAGCTGCTTAAGCTTCCTTGAGAACCAATCTCAGTCTTCTCACTTCAATAGCCTTCTAGGCCTGAGTTTCCCAGGACTTTTGATGCCAAAATTGCCTCCAGGCAGAAAAGCAAGGTGATTGGTTCCTTCTTTTCCTCTTATTCAGGGATCACATTCTGTTCACTGCCTGCTTTCAATATTTAAAACCATGTTTTATGTAGTTTGTCCAGTTCTCTAAATGCCCACATTAGACACTTATTCTATTTCTGCTCCTCCATTGTGGTGAGAAGCAGAAGCCTAAATAGACCATTTTTTTAAATGTAGTGTACCATATATTATCCCATTAGCTAAATCTTTTGAGAATAACATACCTTTTCTTCTACTTCTTTGAATTTTACACAGTCCTCATAATATCCCCCATATTCATAAAATCCACGTCCTCAACAACCTGATATTGAAAATAACTTTTAGAAAATGAATTAGTACTAAATACAAACATATACAGATTTTTTTACTATTACTTAAAATATTTACATGGCATTTATATTGTATTAGGATCATCAGTAACCTATGGATGTAAAAAAGAAATATATATGTATAGGAGATATGCAAACCCTGTGAGGTTTCATATAAGGGATTTAAGGGACTTGAGCTTCAGAGAGTTTAGTATCTGTTGCAACTCCTAAAACCAGTCCCCATGGAAACTGAGGGACAATTGTGCTTTCATAAAGTAATTACTCAGTTATGCAGTGTATTGTACTTTTATTCTAATTATAGATTTGCCAACAAGTACATATAAAAGAGAGATTTCCTAGAAAAATCCTGAAAAAGATAAAGTTTTGAAAGACAAGGGAAATATCAGCCTTTTGTTAAGACTGTTCAAAGAAAAGATTTTCCTCTCACAGGTAGAAAACACTATCAAAGAAATGATAAAATACTTCCACAGAACCATAAGGAATTCATCAAAGATGCAGCTCACTTCGTCCTTTGGCAAGCATTCTATCTTCATATAGCAAAACACTCACTCATGACAGTCTCTCTGTAAAATTGCAGAAGTCACAAGGCCACTCACTCACTGGTACCTGTTTGGGCCGACACAAGAAATATCCACTGTAAAATCTTGAATTATGTAGACATAAATATGTAACATATGAAGTAAGAAAAACCAGAGCAAGGAGATAAACATCGTCTATATAGTCTACATCACTAATCAGTTATCAGATTTAATTAGACAGAGTAAGTTTTGCTTTTCTTCTTTAATTTCAGATTTTCTTAATAAAATGGAAATTGTGCAGGATGGAGTATTCTTGTGCAGAATTATGTCTTACTTTGTCAATTTTCCAATCTTTGAGATCTTATTCAATTGCTCCATGGGCTGGACTGTATGTGATTTCATCTAGAAAAGACTGAGAAGTCTATTCTCAAAAGAAAAGCTTGACTTCTATGTGCTTGCAAACACTGTTCTGATTAGGAATATATGTAGTTGTTTTTATACACATTTAAAGTACAGGGAAATTATCCTGTTAGAAAAAACTATGAAATGTTATCATAAGGCAATCATATGTCAATATTTCTGTAGTTTCTTCCAGATCTGACATTCCCAATGCTCTGATCCAACTCTGATTAATAAGAAGAAATAGGAGCTGGGGATATAGCTCAGTTGGTAGAGTGCTTGCCTGTCAAGCACCAGGCCCTGGGTTCAATCCCCAGCACCACAAAATAATTAATTAATTAAAAGAAGAAATATTGAAAGAAAACAAAACTGCACAAAATAATTTCTGCCTGATAACTAGCGTAGTCAATGTTTATTAAATAGACAAATTTAAGGAGATGTTATGCCAAAAAAAAAAAATAGAATTCCAGACAACAAATTTGAGTATCATCAAATTGAAATGTGCCTTCAGTTACCAAATAATAGTTCAGTTTTCCTGAAATACAAGGACTTGCAAGAATCATTCATTGAGTATCAACATGTCCCAAGATTCTTGATTACATTTAAAAGTGGCATATTACTGGACATGGTGGCACACACCTATAATCCCAGTGATACCAGAGGATTTCAAGCTGTGGCAACTTAGGGAGAGCCTGTCTCAAAAAATAAAAAGGACTGGAAATAAGTTCAGTGGTAAGGTGTCCCTGGGTCCAATCCCTAGTACAAAACAACAACAACAAAACAACCAGAAAAAGTGATCTATCAATTTCTTCAACTTATATTTTATTAACAGAATTTAAAATCAATTATTTAAATATTAAAAAGTAATTTCATTATGACATTTCCTGGTGAATGGATAGAAATGGAGAATATCATGCTAAGTGAAATAAGCCAAACTAAAAAATTTAAAGGTTGAAAGTTTTCTCTCATGTGTGGAAACTAGAGTAAAATAAAGGAAAGAGGGAGAGAAGGATAGGATAATACAAAGATAAAGGGAAGATCAGTAATGTAGAAGGAGATTGAGAGCAAAGTGGAAAGATGGGTAAGGGGAGGCAATGTAGAATGAATTCTTAAAAATCATGTTATTTGCATATATATATTACTACAGGCAACTTCACCTTCATACATATGTAGAAAGAACCAATCAAATATAAATAAATAGACGTGCAAAAGGAAGTCTAATAGAGTAGAGAAAGGAGAACCAGGGAATGGAGAGGGGACAGGAGGGAAAAGAAGGATCATGAGCTAAAATCATATTCCCATGCATGCATGTTTGTCAGGATGAACCCAACACTATGTACAACTATAAAGCTCTATCATAGTAGATTACATGCAGAAACAAATTAGACATGCAGATGACATTTCAGAAAGTTAAATTACACACTAACCTGTAGAATGAAGATTATGGTGGATAATGGTGAAATCAAGCATTTACAGCTGATGAATTCATTTACTAAACCTCAACTACCTTTTTAATGAACAAAATGAAACTTTAGAAAACAATGTCAAAGAAAAGTCAAAGAGAGTTCTTCTGTTACTTTAAATGAGCCCTATGTGTACATTTGGCTCAGCAATGAGCTCAATTTCCATACTATCATCTGTGGAACCTGATGTCTGAGAAAGGTCAAAAACAAGGAGTTTGGAAATATGATTTCAAAAGTTATTTTAATGTCAAATGGTAGTAGCACTGAAGAAATTTTGTTTTAATTTTCAAGATTAATGCTGTTTGATTGATAAAGAAATGAGTCCTTTTTTGTTCCATCTTGATGATAAGCTATGTACTTTAGAAAAACAATTGCAATTTTAAAAATATAACTAATATATAAGTATTAATATGATATATAAATTTATATTTCATATTATAAATTTTATATTATGATAAACATAAAACTTTGGAGAAGCATTTAGATAAATAAAATTTAGCAGAGATCTGACTGAAAATAAAAGCCATTCTTACCAACATATTTACTTCCACCAAGACTTGGGAACTGGCCTCCTACTTCAATTGGCACAAAACCTTCATACCTTTCACCATAACTATGTGTATATGTTTCCCAAAATATCTCAGTTCAGCCTAAATTATTGAATCTGATATGAGGATGTGATACCCAAGAATTGAAAACTCTTGGGCAAAAAATTTTGCCTCTATTTGTAAAGTTAAAACAATATAAAAGGGGCATGGAGGTAAGGGTTATCTAGAATAAGTACTTCTGCTGGGATTTTAAGATGAATTGAGAAAGCTTAAATTCAGAATGGAGAAAAAAATCTCACTTATATTAACATTCCACTCTACTTTTTAATAAAATGTTCATCAGATAGCAAAACTTCCTTTGGCATTTTGAAGAATAGGTCTATTATCTGCAACATGTTAATTTTTTTTCCTTCCAATGAATTTTTGAAAAGCTTAGTCATTACACTAATGGAAAACACCTTCCAATAATCAGAGAAAAATGGCTTTTGCGATGACAAATTGCTTAAAGCAAAACTAAAGTGTTTGTACAATATTTCTTAGACCTGACAAATATTAGGAAATTTGAATATGCAAATACAAAGTACATGTCCAATTTCAGATAATATTTTATTGTTAGAAGTAGAAAATTTTTAGATGAAATAATGACACCATATATAAATGAAAGTAC
This sequence comes from Glaucomys volans, assembly GCA_020662805.1. NCBI lineage: Eukaryota > Metazoa > Chordata > Mammalia > Rodentia > Sciuridae > Glaucomys > Glaucomys volans. The sequence goes on from JAJEJO010000903.1 coordinate 198,080, forward strand.
AATTTAGCCAGGTTCTAAATTTAATTATTTTTTTTAAATGCCAGTTTTGAAAATAATGCAAGTAACTGGCATTAAATTAATTTACAGCTCTGTATATTTTGACGAGCCAAATTTCTAAAAACTCTTAAAATTTATTTTGTTTTCAATCTATCCATAGGTCTTAGAAACTGAATTATGTATCTATTGATTTATAGTGTCTTTTAAAAACCACAACCAAAACAAAAATAGCATTTTTAATTAAGTACCAATCAATAAGAAAAAAAAGTTTGATTTTTTAAAAGCTATTTCATCAAAGTGAAATATTAGTATTAGCTTGTTACCAGACTTAAGAGTGTGTGTGTGTGTATGTGTGTGTCTGTGTGTGTTGTCCTTTTCTAAGCAATTCTCCTTTTATTACCTCTGAAAAACAGTTCAGCAGGTACAAGGGCAGGCATTGTACACATATGTATTATAATTATTTCTAAAATTTGCAAGGGGCATTTTCTTAATTTTAATTAAGAACTGCAGTTACAGTAAATAATATTTTTCTGATGACAGTAATATCTCTACTACTAATATACAAAATTATTTATTATTGGATTGATATTTGGTATCAGGACATACCAGATGTCCAGTTTCTAGAATTTTCTGTTTAATTATAAATAAGCTAACTTTTATATTTTATTTAGAGACAGGGTTTCCCTGAGTTGCTTAGGGACTTGCTAAATTGCTGAGGCTGTCTTTGAATTTGCAATCCTCCTGCCTTACCCTCCAGAGCTGCTGGGATTAGGGGCAAGTGCCACCATGCTGGCTAATAAACTAACTTTTATTATACAACACTAAAAGCTATGTTATTTGCCTATGTGTAGGGTAAAACACAAAAATATGTTTCTTTTGTTTTGTTTTTCTCAGTATTGAGATAAGGCTCTATGTCAATGGCTAGGAATGGATTCTGACCTTAAGATTCTAAAAAAGCTACAAAGAAAATTAAGCAAAACACAAAAAATAAAATAAGAAATATGTCTCATGGGAGACATCAGTACATGCACTAGAAGTGTGGAGAAGAGAAAGAGAGACACATAAAGCAGAAATAAATTTGCATTTGCATTAGTTGTTGGAAAGACTGAATATTAAGTTTAGAGACATTCAAACTGAAAAAATTATTTTAAAAATCCAAAAATATTCATGGTATATATTAAAGCTATTAAAAAATGTTAATGGCCTTTCTTGAGTTTAGGAAGCAATAACTTAAAGGGCGCATTTTCAATAGTCCATATACAAAAAAAAGAAAAAAGAAACTCCCCACACATACAAAAAAAATCACCTCTTTCTATTTAAATATCTCTTACAAAGTTGTACCTTGACTACGGTAGTTGCTCAATAAATCACTGCTAATTAATGAACTACCTAATGTAAATCTACTTCACTGAATACTTCTTTAATGGCATAAGTAAAATAGTATAGGGTATACCAAGAAATTGTTTGCTTCTATTATAGGTATCTATTTATGATACCAACTTGTATGCTAGAAAAATAAATTAGTTGTCAAATGCTTTATGATACTACATACCTAGTTTCCCACCAATATATAAAATTTCACATGTATAATAAAGAAATCTGGAGGTTCTATATTTTGGGCTTTGTACATTTATGTTGCACAGTATTTTATAATGAAACTGTCAACTATTGTTCCATTTAGGTAAATATACAACTAACTTCATTTTAAAGCAGAGATTTCCATGTCTGTGTGCATCCTATATCACAAATAAAGAAGAGTTGTAGATGTGCGAAGAAAAGGAATTTTTGTGTTAAAACATAAACAACAATAACAATCAGAGAGCTGAAAAAGAGATTATAAGAAACTTATCTTCAATCACATTTCTTACTAACATGAAATATAAAGTCTACCAAATTTGTCAAGACAGTCTCTCTAATATTCCTCAAAGAGAGTAAATAAACCTCTCATGGTGGATGCTATTTTTATTTTGACACCTTCAGAATTTTACTTCTTATACTATTTCAAGAGTAAGAAATAAGGTACCCACTGTTAACCTTAATAATAAGAGGAGAACTGTAATATTTTACCAAGAAGAAACTTTGGTATGAAGTAGCCAATTTAAATGGCATGTGATTTTTCATTTTTATTATTTGAATTGTTGCTTTGTTTTATTCCCCAAAATTGTACAAAAATGTAAAATGTGACAGTTTCTTGGAAGAATAACCTTTTCTTACCTTCCCTTCAGGATCAAATAACTCAAATTGACTTTCTTTTCAGGAACACCTGAAGATTATGTACCATAGATGACTTCCCTGATGAAAAACTATTTTTTGAAAAAGAAGGATGATTCATTATACATATATATTCAATATATATATTCATTTTATTTATATACATACATATGTATGATATATTTATATGTATGTATATTCCATATAATATGTGTGTGTATATATGTATATACATATATATGCAAATTTAGAAGTTGGAAACAAAACAAATCAATGAAAAGGAAAAGACTGAATGGGAAATGAACGGGAAAGAACTCTGAATACCCTCTGTAAGAGCATATGTCACACATGTTTAGCTTTTCATTTTTTTTCATGTTTAGCTTTTAAGTGAATGGCCTTATTGTGTGCAGTACAGAAAACACAATAAAACAATAGGGCTTGTCTAAAGTGTGGATTTCTAATCTAAGATACTCCTCCCATCTATTAGAATTCTACAGCTGTGTTTTCCAATACAATGGCCACCAGCCATACAGGGATTTTTGAAACCTGTCCAGTAAGACTCAGGAGATAAATTTTGATTTTATTTCAGCATAATTCATTTTAATTAAAACATTGATAGTTGAGTCAGTTATTTAAAAGCTTTTAGCTATGTTTGGAAACCTTGGGAATTTAACTCTTCTTTTCAATTATAAATTTTAAAAAACATAAGACAGATAAAATTTTGTTGATGTAAGTTTATTATTTAAATTGATATGTACTCTGAGTATAGAGAACTCTATTTCAGGGTTGGGGTTGTATCTCTGGTAGAGCACTTACCTAGCATGTGTGGGGCACTTGGTTCAATCCTCAGCACCAAATAAAAATAAAGTTCTTGTGTCTGTCTATAACTAAAAATATTTTTAAAAAGAACTATATTTCAAATATTTAATATGCAGAAGAAAGTAAATATCTCAATAATTTCTATGTTGATTACTTATTAAAATAACATTAAATAAAATGTGACTAAAAATGTTACCCATCTCTTTTCACATTTTAATACCACCACTAGAATATTATGTATACATATATGACCTATGTTACATTTCTGTGGGGCAGTGTGAACCTAATGAATGCTTTCTTTGTATAAAGAAATTAAAAATGTGTGTGAACAAAACCACTAGCAAGGAAGTTTGATGATAGGAGGAGGAAAAACAAACAAAAACCTCCCACGTGCATTTTTCTGACCTAAATTCCTATTATATAGGTAATGTGAAAAACATAAAGGCAACAGTGTAATTTAAAGTTGTTCCAAGTTGGTAGTGCATCCATGAAACTGGCAGAAATAAACATAAGACCTCTCCAGAGAAACACAAGTCTCATGAATAAAGTTCCGAGGAATATGAGCTTGAATCAAAACTAACTAAACATATCTGAATACAGATCACCATGAGCAAGAACAAGGGAAAAAGTGGGCAGGAAATCAGATACATAAATACTTTAGAAATGGAAATATCAGACAGAGGAATATTTTATCATTAATTTATCCAACAAAGAATTGTGGTGGCTTCTACTTTGCAGCTCTGGAAATACAGCAGTGAATAAAACAAAGAAAACTCCTTTACTTTTAAGAAATTTGTACATGGATAGTATTAAAAACAAGTTTCCTGGGCGCAGTGGCGCACGCCTGTAATCCCAGCGACTCGGGAGGCTGAGGCAGGAGGATCGCGAGGTCAAAACCAGCCTCAGCAACTTAGCGAGGCCCTAAGCAACTCAGTGAGACCCTGTCTCTAAATAAAATACAAAATAGGGCTGGGGATGTGGCTCAGTGACCAAGTGCCCCTGAGTTCAATCCTCGGTTCCCGCCCCCCGCAAAAAAACAACTTTCAAAAAAATTTAGTTTTAAGATCTAATTGGTGAGGGAGGGGGAAAGTGCTAGAGAGTGATATTGGCCCAATTATATTTTTTTATGGTTAAATTGTGTATTTATGCATGTACGAATATGTAGCTACAAATTTCATCAATATGTACAACTATAATGCACCAATAAAAAATGTGGAGAAAAGATCTATTTGACATTTATTAAAGATTCATGAATCAGATTGAATCTTTTCTCAAGATTTAGAAAAGGTGCTCTAATGAACTGAGTAGAGGAAGTGACCTTTAGTGGGAGGAAAGGCTGAAGAAGCCAAACCAGCAAACTAGCAGACTGATCATTTTGATGTTGATTTACAGGGTTAAAAGAGAGGAGACTTCCTTATGATGCTGGCTAAAGTAAGGTGGGCCATCCTCAACTGGTTGCTGAGAAACTTCTGTTGCTATTTGTTTCTTTTTACTTTTTTGGGCTTTTGCTTTGTTTTGTTTTGCTTTGTTGTAAACTAATCTCTCTGGGAATTTTCCTTTTTTAAGTTTCAGTTTCATTACCTGACACTTAACTAAAATGACTTTATTTTGGTTTGCTCCGAGCTTAGTGCAAGGACCTTAGTCCAAAACAATTGCTCCCCCAAATTTTATTTAACAACAGATGAGTCTACAATGGTTTAAAATATCTTTTGACAACTGGAGTATAAAATAAGCAAACATAAAAAATAGAACATAAAATTAATAGTAAATAATAAAAAACAAAATTTCCCACATAAGAAATAAAAAGTTAAAAATCACCCAATGAATCTCATAAAAAAAAATAAAATTTTAAATGTTTATATCAGATTTGTATATATAAATTCTATGGCTACTCTGCTATCGTGTATGTGTGCAATGTACAGATAGGCAAGGAAATTAGAATATAAATAATAATTTAAAAGATATGAGAAATTTCACAGTAAATTCCAGAATGTTGGAAAGACAGAATGGAAAACAACAATTTAAAGCAAAAATTATTACTGGTATTTTCTAAAACTTTTGTAGGATATCAGTCTCAATCAGAAAATCCAATGAATTGATTAACGTAAAAGATCCAAAGACAGAGGAATGATTTTAAGAATAATCAGGAAATTTTTAAATAGACAAATTCCAAACAAAGGACTAACAAACAGACTAAAACATTGTTTCTTCATAGCACAAATGAAACCCAGATGTCAAATAAATATAGTCTCAAATATGCTAAAAGAAAATAACTGTCTACATAAAATTGTATGCCCAGAGAAAGTAACTGCAAGAATTAGGGTAAAAACATGTATTTTCCAAACATACAAATTGTGATTTGGGCCTAATATTTCTTGTATTTGGTGAAGGGTCTCAGGTCTAATTCCTAGGTCCATGATCCATTTTGAGTTGAGTTTTGTACAGGGTGAGAGAGAAGGGTTTAATTTCATTTTACTGCATATGAATTTCCAGTTTTGCCGGAAACAAATTTCACCATTTGTTGAAGAGGCTATCTTTTCTCCTTTGTATGTTTTTGGCACCTTTGTATGAGATAACTATCTTATGTGGGTTTGTCTCTGTGTCTTCTCTTCTGTACCAATGGTCCACCTGTCTATTTTGGTGCTAATACCATGCCATTTTTGTTACTATTGCTCTATGGTAGAGATTAAGGTCTGGTATTGTAATACTCTTCCTGCCCAGGGTTGCTTTGGCTATTCTGGGTTTTTTGTTCTTCTAGATGAACTTCATGATTGCTTTCTCTATTTCTATGAGAGATGTCATTGGGATTTTAATTGGAATTGCATTGAATCTGTATACCACTTTTGGAAGTAGGGTCATTTTGTTAATATTAGTTCTGCCTATCCAAGAACATGGGAGATCTTTCCATCTTCTAAGGTCTTCTTCAGTTTCTTTCTTTTAATGTTTTGTAGTTTTCATTGTAGACGTCTTTCACTTCTTTTGTTCGATTGATTGAAAAAGTAGGCCCAAATCGTCATGTTGGCTTAGAACCAGACTTCCTTAACAAGACCCCCAGAGTGCAAGAATTAAAAGCAAGAATCAATAAATGGGACAAATTCAAACTAAAAGGCTTTTTCTCAGCAAAGGAAACAATGAAAAGAGAGCAGATAGGCAGAAAATCTTTTACATACACATTTCAGATAGAGCCCTAATCTCCAAAATTTATAAAGTACTTAAAAAACTTTACACCAAAAATACAAAGAACCCAACCAATTAATGGGCTCAGGAACTGGGCAGACACTTCACAGAAGAAGATATGCAGGTGATCAACAAATATATGAAAAAGAGCTCATCATCTCTAGTAATTAGAGAAATGCAACCACCCTAAGATTTTATCTAACTCCAAATAGAATGGGTATTATCAAGAACACAAGCACTAATAAGTGTTGGTGTGGATGTGGGGAAAAAGGCACACTCATACATTGCTGGTGGAGTTGCAAACTGATACAGCCACTCTGGAGAGCAGTATGAAGATTCCTCAGAAAACTTGGAATGGACCCACCATTTGACCCTGCTATCACACTCCTCGTTTTATACCCAAGGGACTTAAAATCAGCATACTACAGTGACACACATCAATGTTCATAGCTGCTCAATTCACAATAGCTAGATTGTGGAAACAACCTAGATGCCCTTCAATTGATGAATGGATAAAGAAACTGTGGTGTATATACACAATGAAATATTACTCAGCAATAAAGAATAATAATATTATGGCATTTGCTGGTAAATGGATGGACTTGGAGAATATGCTAAGTGAAATAAACCAATCCCAAAAAACCAAAGGCTGAATTTTTTTCTGATAAGTGGATGATGATACATAATATCAGGGGAGGGGTGGAGGGTACAAGAAGAATGGAGAAACTTTGGATAGTGTAGAGGAAAATCAGGTGGGAGGGGGTGGGGGAAGGAAAGATAGACTGAGACAAACATTATTACCCTATGTACATGTATGATTACATGAATGGTGTGAATCTATCTACATTAAGTACAACCATAGAAATGAAAGGTTGTACCTCATTTGTGCACAATGAATCAGAATGCAGTCTGTAAAAATAAAAAATAAAAAACTATGTTTGTAACAACAATTAAACCAAAAAATTAAAAAATTTGGAGGTAGATAGAAAGTAACCCAAAATGTACATCTGAAATACATGAAGGAACACTAAACCCATATAAATATGAACATTAATCTAAACATTGGTTGAATAAAATATAAATGAAGCTATTGCACAGTTAAAAATAAATGCGATAGAAATAAAAATGTCAAATATGAGAGAGAAGGTGTATTATTACTGTTAACATGTTTTTAAGACCTTCAAATTGCTCAGGAGAACATAGATTTTTTTTCAAACAATAAATATGGGTGTTCAAATGCTTAGGATAACTAAATAAAAAGCACATAGAGTATATAGCTTCTATATTAACAAAGGTTCATATTGAAAACACGCATGCACTGAAACAAAAAGCAAAAAACAAAAAAAAATAGGAAAACAAAGAAAAGTTAGAATTGAATAGGAAGTATGAAATAAGGGGAAAAACAAAATAGGAATGATAATAGTAAGTATAATAAAGAAAATGCTTTAAATAAAAAGAAACTTACTTGTCTGAAGTAAAAAATAAATACAAGCCAGATATTGTGGTGCAACCCTGTAATCCCAGTGGCTTGGGAAGCAAAGGCAAGAGGATTGCAAGTTGAAAGCCAGCTTCAGCAACTTCAAGAGGCTTTAAGCAACTTAGAGAGACCCTGTCTCAAAATTTAAAAAGAAAAAGGGTTGGGGAAGTGGCTCAGCGGTTGAGTGCCCATGGGTTCAATCCCTGGTACCAGTACATCCATACATACATACAATTATTGCCATCCATTTAGAACAAAAGGATAAAGAAAACATACAGAATATTTATCAGGCAAAGGCTAATCAAAATGAACTATGTGTGTTTTTATTAATATCAGAAAACATGGACTCTAAGACAAAAATATTGGTAAAGACATTACAAGTGAAGAAGACTTAGCATTTCTGTACTTGGGTGCATGCATGTTAGTTGTACAACAGATGAAGAAAACTAACAGAAATTTTGTAAAAGAATTGAAAAATCAGCTATCATGCCTAGACTTTCACAGACTTCTTTTTTATTAGATAAAGAAGAAAAATAAAGATCCATAAGTTTAAAAAATCAGTTTGGATATTAGACAAAGTGGAATAAAGGGAAGGGAGGAGGATGAGAGGAGGAAAGATAGTAGAATGAATCAGACATAACTTTCCTGTGTTCATATATGAATACACAAAAAGTGAAACTCCACATCATGTACAACCACAAGAATGAGATC
>JAJEJO010000903.1:206571-285574 GCA_020662805.1 Glaucomys volans
AGTATGATTTACAAATTTGAACTAATGGGAATGTTAGGTAGCTAGTCACCCATGCATGGGTCAGCAGAGAAAGGACAATGAAGGGTGACTGAAAACCAAAGAGAGCTTTATTGGACCAGAAAGCACCTGGAAGATGGGGACCACGTATGTCAAAACCTCCCCCAGCCATAATTACATCCCCTTAAGAAAAAAACCATTGTTCAATTTCAGGTCACACTTACAGGTGTCCTGGACCCTCACTTATCACCAAAACTAGACTATAACCCCCAATCACCCTGGCAACGTAAACATTATAGAAAGAAAGTTTGTCAAGGGCTATTCTAAGAGTAACAAACCGATAAAGGAGGCAGGAAACTGAGGAAAAAAGAGGAGGATTCAATTTCCTTAATTCCCATTTTGTGATTACCATACGGTCCTCTCTTTGTGATGCTGGTACAATCCCTACACTGTCAGTGGAAAGTCTATAGGTACATGGTGGTACATGCCTGTAATCCCAGAAGCTTGAGAGGTTGAGGCAAGAGGATTGCAGGTATGAAGTCAGCCTCAGTAACTTAGTGAGACTATAAGCAACCTGTGAGACTCTGTCTCAAAATTAAAAAATGAAAAATGAAAAAAGGGCTGGGGATGTGGCTCGGTGGTTGAGTGCTATGGGTCCAATCCCTGGTACAACTACTACTAACACTACTACTACTAATACTAGTAATAATAAAACAAAAAGAACTTCTAGAGGTGTACCAGAATGGAACTCTCTTGATACGACCCTGTGACCCCCGATAAAAGTGGAGGGCTGAATGGTGTGCAGTCTTTCTCTTCTCTGAGAGGACCTGCTGGCTCCCTTGAGAATATCCCAATTTCTTATTCCATCTAATAACTCATGCCTGCTCTTCTGAGTGAAATGACTGAAATCTTTCTGGCATGATAGCAAAAACCATTTGAAAGCAAAAAAAGTGAACTGGGACAGACCTCCCTGGATCAGGGATACTTTTTCTTAAATGGTGGAGGAGCACATTTTCAGGAGAGATAATGAATGGCAAAGGGCTACAACAAGGATCTGAGTTTCAAAGGGTTTAGCAGAGCCAGGTCATGGGATGAGTTGGTCAGCCATTTTTGGCAGGCTCATGTAGGGTGGGAAAAGGAGGACAGGTAGGGAATTTCCCTGGGGCCTTATTGTACTGGGGTCAGCCAATTCAGTCAAGTGGGGGTCAGGTGTGAGTTCCTTTTGTGTTCTCCCTGTTTTCCCTTCCTGCTTTCTCTCCAACTCAGGCCTGGGCTTCCAAAAGCTCCAATTTACCACAGGCATCTCCCTATGCACACCTGGCAGGACGGTGGGTGAGGGAAAATGCTCTGGGGCCTATTCTCAATGTCAGACTCTGAAAGGGGTGACATCATCATATCTGGCTACTTCCTGCTCAGAAGGTGTGAAGTGGGGGGAATCTCCTTTCAGAATCTTGTAAAAGGATCCAGAGACTCTGGCAGGTGGGGCTGAAGTGGGTGTATATTGAAGAGACTTCCGGTTTGCCACTGGCAATCTTTTCCCATAGCAGTTTGTGGGAATTCAATCATGAATGCAGGAGAATGGCGTTGCTGTGTTCCTGAGAAGCAGTTTGGGTCAAATGGGTCACTTTACCAAGAATTTGTCTCTGGAGGAAGTTATGGATACAGGGAAGAAAGACCATTATGAGGAAGATTAATATTAAAGGACACATAAAGGGAAGTAACCAGGAATTCCACTGTTTTAGATCCCCCATTGAGGACCACCAGGAATCAGTCAGTTCTTGCCTCCTTTGTTCCAATTGGTCCTGTAGTTATTTAACCTTATCCCTTACCAATCCTGATTGATGGAAGGAACATTCTTCTCCTAGGAAGAGGCAAAGGCCACCTTGTTCTGCAGTAAGGAGATATAGGCCCTGAAGATTTTGTAGGATGACAAATGCCAGGGAATCAAATTGATTTTATAAATTCTACCAAATAGTGACCTGGTGGATATCCTCAATAATCTGTTCTGACAACTTTTTATAATGGTGAATAGAGGTTCCTAATCTTCCTGCTCCTGTGCCAATCCTGGTGGGTATCTCTAGCTCTATGAGTAAGGGAATAAACTGAAGGGCTCTCTTGTGTCTGGTGTGCACCATCATCCAGATAGGCAATTTTCCATAACACTTTAGGGTAAGCATCAATCTGAGGAGTAAGGCAGACCAAGGTATAGAGCCAGTCCAATTTTTGGTAGGCAGGGGTAAATATGAGACTCACAAAGGCAAAAATGCCTCAGAATTTGGGGAGCACCAGGGCTGTGGGTCTGACACAAGTGTGTATCTTAAGTTCTATTAAAAGAATTGTTATCTTCTTCTTTTTTAAATACCCAGGTTTGACTGTGCTTTGGTTATAACTGCTGTTGCTAGGTTTTCAAGACCAACTTGGTCAAATTGACCTTGTTCCTATCTATTGTTAAGAGTTCCCTCAGGGGATAACTCTTGGAGAACTTGAGGGCAGCCTCTTACCCCTTTAGTGCCATCTGCCAGGCTGGGTTAGGGTCTTGTTGACAATGTGGCTTCCCTTGGAAGCATCAGGGATGTTTCCCTTTTTCAATGACCCTCCTCTTTTGCAGCATATACACTGATCAGATTTCTGTTCTCCAGGGTCTCAATAGCTCTCCCTGATCAGGAAGTCATGTGGTGCAAAGTTTCAAAGTCTTTAGAAAAGTTCCTTTGTTCCTTGGGTTCAAGCTGATGCAGAGGAAAAGAGTCAAATAAATATTGGCTATTTTCTCTCCTTTTTTTGCGGGGGGGGGGGGGGGGACAAATTTTTCATTTCCTTAGCTCTAGTCTCCAAGTTTTGATCTTAAATATCCAGCAAGCCTGTTTCACCCATCTAAAAGTAAGAGTACTGGGTTTTAACCTTAATATCTATAACTTTACAGCCATTCACCTCTTTCATTTAGTTAGGGTCTGTATTAGTACCAGAAGTTAGCCTTACATCCTGTCTGTCTATAGATGATGCCCTATTATCTATTATCTCATATTAACTCAGGTTATATTGAAAGTTGTAACTTTTCTATAAAACACTAACAGATAACAGAGTTCATGAGGAAAATACAAAATGAAATTAACAAGAGTGACAATATATTGATTTTGTATAGTAGCTAAGAACCAAGAAACAAAATTTCCATAATCCCAAACGTTTACTTTAAACTTTAGTTTGAAGAACACCAGCTTGGTATAATGTTCTTTTAAATCTTATACTTTAAAGACTTGTATATTTGGAAGATATGACAAAGAAGTCAGTAACAGTCCCATGATTACACTGATGTTCTTATATTAACCAAGTTTAGCTTTTAAAGAAAAGTTTTGAGTCAGTAAGGTTGTGTAATACTCTAAAATACTTTTTGTTTAACCAGAGTTGTACAAATCCTAATTCCTTTAAGATTATTTCCTCTAAAGAATAAAACTTAACAGACACAAGAAATTATCTTGTTAGGTAAGAGCAAATTAATGTTTTAAGAAATCTTTGTCACTTTAACCCAGTACTGTTTTATATCAGTACATTAATATTTAACATTAGGGAAAAACCCTAAATAGCTTTAACTGATTATGTTAATTATATAACCAATTTAGTTACAACACACTTTTTGAAATTTACCCTTCACAAACCCTTTGCAACTTATTTAGACATTTTTAGCACACAAAAGACTTCTTCATCCAGAAGCATTTCTTTTTACTTCTACTTTCCATCCCAAAATACATTTTTATACCTAGAACCTTCTTGTTTCTCTTTCCTGGCTGTTGACCCCTTTCTTAATTCACACTCTAAAACAGCCCTTATGAGTTTCTGAAATTCAGCAGATTACTCCACTTTAATAAGATGAAATACTTCCATTTTTATGGTACTTTAATTGAAGCCCAACTGAAACCTTTTATACTTTGCTATAAATCACACCTGATAGAATCTTGACTCTTAGAAACCTTGTTTTAGTGAAGATGCAGACACAAAGCATCTTCAACCTTTTTCATTTATCAATTTATGAAAGCATACATACTGTTTAAATATATCACCTTACATGATTTTAAGAGTGCTTGATTTTATATATAGCAGTTGACATTTTAATACTCTACCTTTGTAAATTAATCATGCCACCTTAAACACATTTAAGAAAATTAATCCCAATGATGTTAAATCTAATTTATTTATTTTTAACTGCACAAAGCATATCAGACAAGTGTAGTGAACAGCTTTAGCCATTTTTCCTTGTTGGAAAAAAATCCAAGAGACAATGGGTATTACATTCTAGACATTTTGTAAAAACCAACATTGTATTAAGTTTCTGGCCACCTAGAAAAACTTGTGACATCTTTACTCTTATCTACTTTTAAACTGAACCTCTTTTTTAAAGTCACGTAAATTGAAGGTATTTGAATCCATTTCTTATTTAAATTTAATTTCAGTGCTCATTTATCCATATGCCAATTTTGATATCGTGTACATGATATATGAACACAAGCACATGTAGACATGAGAACACAATACAGAGGTGTGCACAATACAACAAACAGGAAACAAAGGTCTTATAGCTTTTTGTAGGCAGATCTCCACTGCAATGCTACAGATGCTTATTAAAGCCTCTATTAGATTGAGAGCTAACCCTTTAAATTTGGCCTCTGAACAAAAACAGTGTAAAACCTCTATAATTAGATAAAATAAGACTGATCAGAAAAACATATTCATTTAGGTATACAGGATCAAATATGAATTCACCATAAGACCATAAGCTCAAAAATACAGAATTAAAAAAAAAAAAAGGTCCTAAAAAAAGTAACAGCTGTAATTAGTAAAGGAGCATGCAGAACATATTTTTTAGATCAGAGTTTACTTGTATCTCAGATTAGAGTGAGTTCAGATTTTCAAAGAATAAGAGAGAACTCTGAAAAACTTTGGTAAAGATTCTCAAGGTAAAGAAGACTTGCCCATTTCATTTTTTCTCCCTCAGGGTGGTCAGATTAGCCAACAACAAATGGCTGGGACTTAAAAGGGGCACATGTTGTTTTTCCTCTGGTCCCAAGTCCTGTAAACTGGGCAGGCCTCCACAATTTACATTTCAAAGCTAGTCTTGGCAAGACAGATCTGGCAGAAACTAAGTGAGGTTACTGTTTTGAGCACAGGGCATTTTCAGGTTTGGATGTAGAAAATTATGAGACATCATCTCCTATTCCCTGGGAGAACATGTGACCCTGTTTGAAACGAACCTTGATCTGTCTGTATTGAGCCTCCGATGAGTTCATGGACTTTTGGGAGTGGAAATTCGGCCTCACTTAGAATGGTGATCATAGTTGTATCTGATTTACATTTTCGGCATAATTTGGGTTTTTCAAACAAGGAAGAAACCTCAGACTATTTCCTTCCGTTTTTGCCTTGTCTTCCTAATTGTTGAAGACTTGAAAGCAGCATCTAAAAGTTGTTGCTGAGGAGTCTTGGGACCCGTTCTAATGTGGAAGGGAAGTGGGGGCAGAGAACAGTCTGGGAATTCAGCCATGGCCACACAAGTCATGGCTAGGTTCTTCCCCCGACCCGAGAACCACAGAAGAGCCTGATGATCAACAGTCACTTCCCAGGTCTGATCGGCTGTTTAACAAGACTGTTGAATGAAAAGGAGATAGGATTGGGGGAGGGAGGTTTGCTGGAAGAGGGTGGGGTAAAAAGAACCCTCAACTCCCATTCCGGGGTTTCACCAACAAAATGAAAGCAAAATTAACTGAACCAGGACAAACCTCGCTGGATCAGGGATACTTTTTCTTAAATGGCGGAGGAGCACATTTTCAGGAGAGATAATGGCAAAGGGCTACAACAAGGGTCTGAGTTTCAAAGGGTTTAGCAGAGCCAGGTCATGGGATGAGTTGGTCAGCCATTTTTGGCAGGTTCATGTAGGGTGGGAAAAGGAGGACAGGTAGGGAATTTCCCTGGGGCCTTATTGTACAGGGGTCAGACGATTCAGTCAGGTGGGGGTCAGGTGTGAGTTCCTTTTGTGTACTCCCTGCTTTCCCTTCCTGCCTTCTCTTCAGCTGAGGCCTGGGCTTCCAAAAGCTCCAATTTCCAGGCATCTCCCTATGCACACCTGGCAGGAAGGTGGGTGAGGGAACTGCTGAAGACAGGGGAAATGCCCTGGGGCCTATTCTCCAGGCTTCACTATTGAGAAAGGATTGCTGCCTCGGCTTCCTGGCAGGCCTTCACCCTGTAACAGCACATGACACTTGGAAAAATACATGTACTTTGGAGGTATGCATAGAATGCCATGAAAATTAACCACTGAATCAGACGTGAATCACACTGTCAAGAAATTGGAAGTAAATGCTTCAAAAAGGCAAATTAGGTTCTTTTTTTATTAATAATAAGAAAATTAACAATAAAAAATCAAAAATACTTCTAAAAATATATGGATTGTGGAACTATCATAGTGAAAAACAAAACATTTCACAAGTTTCAATGAAAATATTACATAAAATTTCATGAGATAGAGCGATCTTAAATTTTCACAAATATACGCCAGCCTCAGCAATTTAGTAATGCCCTAAACAACTCAGTGAGACCCTGTCTAAAAAAAAAATGAAAAAGGGGGGGGGGGGGGGCTGGGGATTTGGCTCAGTGGTTGAGTTCCCCAGGTTCAATCCCTAGTATCCCCTGGCCCCCCAAAAAGAAAGAAAGAAACAGCTCAAAAAAATGAAATCGTAAACATGAAAGGAAAAACCAGAAGGTCATTTTTATGCACACACACACACAATGAATACATGGTTCTTTGAAATGTTTAATAAATTTTACCAAATGTTGCCTAAACTAACTGTAACAAAAGAAGATAAGATGTTAGCCAAACAGTTATCTCAGGATTGCAGAAGCAGCTAAGCCGCAGCTGTCAGCCCTGGTGAACTTCCTTTAAAGTTGCTTTCTGTATAAAGTTGCTTGCCAGCTAACTGCCTCTAAGTTGTTTTGGGGAGGTTCCTGGGAGAGGGATCAGCACCACACAGCTTCAAACCAACCAGAACCATTTCAAGAGGCAGAAGATACCAGGGAGCATTATTCAGGGCACATAGATGATCTTTACTTCCTTTAAATGCAAAAATCTCTGCTCAGGGAGAAGCTAAAACCTCAGGGATATGGGAGAGTGTTGTCAAACTGTACCACAGGGATTTATCCCCACCCACAGATATAACAATGCCTTTACTCCTTTTAATGTGCATTCTGCTCAATTAAATTCACCTACCTTGCCTGATTTTGGGGAATCACTGCTTGAGAAGGATTCCCAGTGGTTCTACTGATTTGCTGCAAATATACTTTATTTTGTGACCACTATTCTGGTATTCTGTATCAGTTTGCTTTTTACCAAGAGTTGGATCAATCGAGTCTGCTAACAAAAGCACAAATGAGTATGAGAAATGAGAAAGGAAAATTAAAACATTTATAAATGAAACATATTAAACAGATAAGACTATATCATAACTATTTTGTACTCATAAAAATTTAGATGAAACTGATAAATCCCCCCCAGTTTTAATTTTCCAATATTTATTCAGAAATAAATAGAAGCTCCCAATCCCATGAACTTTCAGAGAAATGAACTAAAATTATAATAGTTTCCCAGCCATTTGTATTGGTGAATGCAACTCCAAACTAAATTGCAGTTATTATAACTATGTTTAGAAATAAAGGAGTCTCTAACTGTTTTTAAGGAGTTAATATAACCTTGATAACAAAGCCTTATTAGGAGACGTGAAAAGAAAATTACAGGGAAATATCACTAATAAAAACTAATGCAAAAAAAATCCTAAAAATATGATAATGAACCCAATTTAGCAATGAATGAAAAATGTACTATATCATGACCTAATTGCAATTTTCTTAGGAATAAGAATTGGTTCAACATTAAAAAAGCAATTAATGTAATTGCTTGTTTTTACAAACTAAAAGAGAAAAATAATAGTTTCTTAGATGCAAAATATAATTAGCGTTTATTATAAAAAAGAAGGAAGTTTTCTTTCTTTTTTAAAAATAATTTTTAGTTTTAAATGCACATGATATATTTATTTTCTTATGTGGTCCTGAGAATCGAACCCAGTGCCTCACATGTGCTAGGTAAGCGCTCTACCAGCTGAGCCACAACCCCAGCCCCAAAGTTTTCTTGATTAATAAATCCTTATAAAACTTAATAGCAAGTAACATTGCTGAAGTGTTGGAATTGTTTCTTTTAACATTGAAAACAAAATTCATGTGATGCTTTCACTGCCTTTATTCTGTTCTTCATAGCAATGTTTTAAGATCAAACATTTAGACATCATTATTATTAAAAAATGTAAAAATGAAAAGGAAGAAATAAAATATAAAATCATATATGACAATTTTCTCTGCAGAAACTCAAAGAATCTGTGAGCAAACTGTTCAGATTAGTAATTACAGCAGCATTGTTAAAATTAAAATTTGTACACAAGAGACTTTTCCATACATTAGTGACCCTTAATTAGAAGAAATAATTAAAAATAAATTTCCTTCTGAGAGTCAGTATTCAGTATCACACTAACCGCTTCACAGATAGAAACTATAAACTCAGTTAAAAAAAATTATTTGAAAGCACTGGAGAGTAGCCAAAAGTGAAGAGACCCAGAGGGGATTTGACCTTTGCAGAAAGCAAGCATCCAGAGTGAAATAAATGATTATGTGACTTTACTTACAATGACACTCAACAGTTCTCAAGCTGCAGCAGTTAGTACTCAAACTTGAGTTGACAGAGGATGGTTCCTAGATTGGAAATCCAGGGAGAAAATATTAGAAAGGAGTAAGCAAATCAAGAAACTCTACAATCTGCAATTCAAATCTTGTCTGATCTCAGAATTACATATGCACAGGGGAGACTCTAAGAAGATCAGGTGGAATACAACTGGCAAACTGAAAGAATTTCATAAAGATTTTAGCTGCCCCTCACCAGAGGGGATACAGAGTTTGGAGCTTGAGTTTCCCAACTTTGAAGGGCTAGGTAGATTCTTCAGGCTTCCTGTAGACCCACCACCCTAGCAAAACATTACATGATCCATTGTTAAATGGAAAAGGAAAAATAAATGGGAAGGAAATGTGAAAATACCCTGGTAATGAAATTATTAAAATGAAGAAAATTTTAAACAGCAAAGCAGTAATATGTCCCAGGGTTTAACAGAAATATATAGTCATGAAGAGTAAACATATAAGAAAACTCAACAGAAGAATGGAAATTTTAAAAATAAACCAAATAGAAATTCTGGAAATGAAAGTAAAATAATTGAGGATGAAAATTTTACCATGAGTTTTATAGAATATTATGTATGGCAGTATCAAATATCAACACATTTAAAGTTCAGTCCATTGAAATTATCCAATGTTGCTATATTCCTGTTCTACTCTGTACTCATTTAAGGAATGTTTATCTAAAATGGTAATACAAGGTTGATTAGCCCTGAATTCATCTAAGCTCTCTTTCTCCTTTAAGCTAAAGACACCAAGATACAAGTAACTAAAATATTTCCAAATTTAAAGGAATATCATAATCAGCAGATTATCAACGACCAGTTTTCAAACATCCTATTCAGACACCTAGAAGTGGCCCCTAGAAGTCTCTAGTAGTTGCCTTAAACCTGAAGGAGGACCCAGTCATTGTCCTAATTTACTCCAGTTTGTCCCTCTGGCCTGTTTTTTCTCTGAATCATTTCCCCCCTAAGCATATCTCAAGTTTCAGGAACAGCAAGCCTTGCAGGCAATCATCTCTCCTGGGGCCAGCAGGACCCCACAGAACCAGATCTGAGATAATGGTCAACTGGACCACAGGTTGACCAAGACTGCTTGACTATGTGTGCTTCCTGCCCCCCTGTTTTTACTCTCTCCCTGTATAATCTGGAACTATTATTGGTACCTAAAAGACTGTTTTCTTAGGGGATCACTAGATCTGCTATTTTCCCAGTGTGTCTATACTGAAAATAAAATTCCTTTCCTGTTTTGCCACCATTTATCTCTGATTGAACTCTTGAATTGGTGGGTGGCTAAACCTAGTCTGCTGGGACCCCTGCAGTCAGGCTTCTGGCCCAGGATTCTGATAAATACATAAATGTAAGAATGGTAGCAAAAAGGAAGATAAAGAAATACATATACCTAGGCATAATCATCATCAAAAAGAAAAGATACAAAGAAACCTTGAAAACCAACAGAAATTAAAAAAAAAAAACCCCCACAGGGAATCAATGATTAAATCAATGATTGAAAGATGACTACTTTTTTATATAAAAAAGAAAGACCAAATACAATGAAATAATACTTTTAAAGTTCTGAAAGAAAAATAACTATCTATGGAAAGCTCATTATTTTCTCCTTTTTTTTAGTACCAGGAAGGGAATCCAGAGGGACTTAACCACTGAGCCACATCCCCAGTCCTTTTCATTTATTTTATTTATTTATTTTTAATTTTTATTATTTGGAGACAGGGTCTTCCTAAGTTACCTAGTGCCTCACTAAATTGCTGAAGCTGGCTTTGAACTTTTGATCTTCCTGCCTCAGTCTCCCCAGTTGCTGGGATTTCAGGTGTGTGCTACCAGACCCAGCTTCAATGGAGAAAGAACTCCGCACTTTAAGGAGGGTTCAAGCCATTTGCAAATAAAGAGAATTTAGCACAGAAGACCTACATCACAGAAAGAGGAAGGAAGGAAGGAAGGAAGGAAGGAAGGAAGGAAGGAAGGAAGGAAGGAAGGAAGGAAGGAAAGAAGGAGAGGAAAGGAAAGGAGGGAGGGAGGAAGGGAGAAAGAGAGATAGAGAGAGAGAAGAAGAAAGACATTAAAAAAATAAGGACATCATCAGGAGGTGATGATGGGTGAGGAACATCAGAACACAGAGGTCAGAAAGACTATTTGAGGGCACCACAAAAATGTGGCCATCTGGAAGCCAAGGAGAGAAACCAACCCTGCAAACACCTTGATTGTGGATTCCCAGACTCCAGAACTGCAGCTCTAAGTGCATTGAAACATTTTTCTGAACAAGACTGGATCCAGTTGATGGAGCACTGAATATTGAGAAAGGTTCTCCTGAAAAACAAGCCAAACATCTGAGAGAAAAGCACACAAGAGCCAGGTACACCTGGTGCCCCATCACTTAGGCCAGAAGAAATCAGTTGGCCATCTAGCAGCTTCCAGAACCCATGTTGCCATCACATCTGGACCAAACTGTTCACACGCTGGAGGGTGCCTTGTTGAAAGGAAGGAATGACAACACTCTTATTTGAGTTCCATGTGAAGACAGTACTATTCTAACAAATAACATACATAGTATTATTATTCAATGAAAAGTAAAACTTGGAACTTGAGACCAGATATAACTTATTTGCCCCCAAAGCAACAGAAATCTTATCCTTCTGTTGGTGCATAAAATAATAATTAATGAAAGTATTATAAATCACATTAAAAGTTTTAAGTGATTAATAGAGAATTTGGGACTGGTCCTATTGTTCCAACTGTGTTCAATTATATATTATCTCTCCCTCTCTCTCTCATTTGAAATAATTCTTGAAGACTCAACAACTTATGATCTGAGTCCAATAATGTCTGTTTATTCTCAAATAAATAAGTGATACTTGATGATTTAAAAAACTCTGAACCAGCATGTTGGAGTTCAATGTGGAGCAAACCTAGTAAAAATTCAGCAGATTTCTTTGTAGAAACAAGCAAAAATCTGGTGATGTTACTTTACCTATTAAAAGAAATAGTCTTCAAGAGAAGAGTATTTCTAAGGGTAAAGAGGGAAATTAATAAGGAATATCCTTAGTGGCAAAATTTGTAAATATGTATGTACCTAATAAGTGAGCTTCAAGATGCTCAAAGCAATATGCACCAGAACTAAAGGGAAAATAGATGCATTCACAATCATGTTTGAATATTTTAACATCCATTTCTTTGTAATTGACAGAGCCAAACAAAAAATCAAGAAGGATAAAGATTTGAAGACTAGCAACTAACTGCAACATGTATCTAAAACACATGAAACAGTGTATAGGGAGAAGGAAATTATCAAAGAAATACATATTTTTTCATAATTGGAATTTAAAGACCTGTGTCTCCAAATTGATGTGGACTATCATTTGTCCAGCAGAATGAATGAAAAAAATAAAAACCTATGGCAAGTCATGTTATCAAGAAATTTTAGAACCCTGGTTACAAAGATATGAGTCCAAAAACTATCAGAGGCAAAACAAAGAACAAACAAAAATCGTGCCATAAATCAGAAGTCTATTTGAATTTACGGTTGCAATTATAATGGATTAATTGATATTGGACTTTGCTATGAACAAGTATAAAATTAAACAGAACCCATGAAATGTTTTTTTTCCCTAGGCATTGAGCAACAGTAATATGAAGCCATGATCCTTGAGAGAAGGGAAAAACAATGAAATCCACGTTTCTACTGAGATACTTTCTAAAGCAAAGCACAGAGGAATGGAGTTCAAAGAGAGCAGTGGTCTTGCTGGGAAAGGAGAAAGGAGTTCATTGCAGCTCTACGAATTTCCTATTGCCTGTCTTTTCTGCAAGATTAGTGGCTTACACATTTATTATATTCCAGTTTCTATGGATCAGAAACCTGGGCATCACGTAAATTATCTGGTTACCACTTAGGGTTTCACAAGGCAAAAACCAAGTGTTGACAGATCAGTGCTCCTTTCTGTAGGCTCTGAGAAGAATCTGCTTCTAAATTCATTCGAATTGTTGACAAGATTTAGTTCTTTGAGGTTAAAAAGTTATTTTCCTGTTTCCTTACTGGCTGTCACTCAGGAGCTTCTCTCACCATCTTAAAGTCACTTTGCATTGTTTATTACATTTCCCCTCCATCTTTAAAGCCTGCAATGCTGTGTCAACTACTCTACTTCTAACATTTAGATCTCTGTGATATGCCTCTGTTTATCTGTCCAACTCTAACTAGAAAAAGGTCTCTGTTTTTAAGGGCTTGGGTGATTAGGTTAGGTACACCTGGACAAGCCAGGACTGACTCCCTATTTAAAGTGTGTCACTATAATTGTATCTGCAAATTGTCTTTTTCTTGGTGCAGAGTCCAGTGTGGGTGAGGGAAAGGGTTTCTGTTGGAGGAATGGGATGGCTGTAAATTAATAGCTAAGAAACTTATTTAATAGAAAAAACCACAAGAGACAATTTTCTCTTTTGAATCGGGGCGGTGGGGGCGGGGCACTGTGTGATGGATTGAGCCAGGCTAAGATCTGGCTCTAACAAGAAATGGAGCCCACCTTTGGTTTATTTCTATGGTACAGATCAAATGAGGACCAGTAGGAGCTTCTTCCATGAGAAACAGGAGGGGGTGGAGTTAAGCAAGTCATTTTGCTCTAGCAGGTTAGGGTTAGGGTTAGGGTTAGGGTTAGCAGGACCTGCAAATTCTGTGCACAGAAACCCCATACTCCAGGCAATCTGGAACAGTTGCTCAGTGATTGCCTATTCCTGGGAACCAGATTTCTGTGTCTGATAACTCACCAAGCCTGGTTTTATTTGCTGGTCATGGATGGCTTCCAAACATCTTTTGCCATGTAATGTCCCATATGCATAGGTACTAGATATTAGGGTGTGAAACTTTGGAGCTTTATTCTGACCATCAGAGCTGCTGAGGTGGCTAGAATTTAAAATGCTGAGTACCCTTTTTTCTAAAAAAAGGAGAAATTCAGAGAAGAAGCTAAAAAATGCATAGGTTTCCCCTACAATTGTTGATCAAATACTAAGCTACTCATGTTTAGAAAAAGACTTGTGGTATGATAGTGTATACTAGTAATACCTGTTAATGAACTGTGAGCTCAGTGGAGACCACAAAGGTTACAAGGTGTGGGCAGAACTCATACCATTCCCTCCTTCCTCTATCAGATTTTGCACATAGGGTTCTTAATGTATGTGCCACAATCTTTTCTTATTTTTAGTTTTTTTCTTTGGGAGGGAGTACTGGGAATTGAACTCAGGGGCACTGGACCACTGAGCCACATCCCCACCCCTGTTCTGTATTTTATTTATAGACAGGGTCTCACTCAGTTGCTTAGTGCCTTGCTTTTGCTGAAACTGGCTTTGAACTCGAGACCGTCCTGCCTCAGCCTCCTGAGTCACTGGGAAGAGGTGTGTGCTACTGCACCCTGCATTTCCAATCCTTCATGCATATTGTTTGCTCAAGTTAAAGTTCTCTTCATCCCCTTTATATAGCTAATTCCTATTCAATCTTCAAGTATTTGGTAAAAAGAAAAAGGACTTCCAAAGATAACCATGGCTCAATCCTTGAAACCTGTGAATTTATTGTACTACAAAGAAAAAGAAGTTAGTAAGCCTGAAGATGAGAAGGAAAGGTTGCTAATTAGCTATGGTTAAGATAAGAAGTTTATCCTGGATTATACAGGTGGACTCAAAGTCATCATAAAGGTCCTTAAAATATGAAAAAGAGAGAAGCATAAATCATAGTGATGCTATGTGAAATAGGCTCAACCAGCCATTGCTGACGTTGAAGATGGAAGGGGACAGTGAGCCAAGGAATTGCTGGAGATGTTTAGAAACTGGGAAAAGGCAAAGAGAATAGATTCTCCCTAGACTTCAGAAGGGAATAAAAAAACCTAGTTTACCCTTTGATTGTAGCCCAATGACATTTAGAACTGTAAGTTAAAAAAATTATTTTTTAAAGACTCAGCTTATGGGAACTTGTTACAGGTGCAAAAGGAAACTAATGCAAGTACCAAAACCACTATTCAAGAAGAGTGCTCTCCAACAATCCAGATCAGGATAGACTGATTGCTTTTTCATGTTTCAATAGACCTTACAAAACTTATCACATTCATAATTATTTTCTCATTAGTTCTATTCTCTGTTAGACTATATACCTGTCATACTTATCACTCCGCCCCTAAAATTTATTGTTAAATCTAAAGGACAATGCTTAAAACATGTTATTGAATGAATGAATGAATTTAAATCATGACAAACTTTTCTTCTTCCAACTACCATATGATATTTATGAAAGAGAAGATCTCAAGTTACTACTGAGATTTTAAAAACTGAAATAAAAAATATCATCTAAAAATACCGAAGGCATCTGCAATCTTTGAGTAAAAATATGTTGTCCCTTGTTTTATTTCTGGAAGTTACTTGGTTCAAGAAAAAGTGGAACTGTTTTCTAGAAGGTTTGAAGTGTGATGAAATCTTAGAAGTGACAGACTCCAGATTCCATCTTAAGGATATTGTTGGTCTTTAAGTTCATATATCCTTTCTGGATTATGTCCAAAGGTGTTATAGGTAAGGACCATATTGGCATAAAACAATCTCAACTTGACTACTTTTCAACCTAACCAACAACAATAAACAAATAATATAATCTTAGGAACAGCTAAGATAGTGATTCTTGAGCCTATTTATATAGTCCTGTATTAGAAGAGGAAAGAGAAAACTGGGGAAGGGGCAGGAGGAGATTCAGAGAGAAGAACAAAGTACAAGAAATTTAGGAAGTGGGAAGATAATTGAAACCATTAAGCTAGCATGCATTTCATATGATCAGTAATATAATATCACATGTGTGCTACATATATGTTTATATTATATACGATCATCTTCAAATAAGGTGCTGATTGGCTTACCCCATCTTGATTGAAAAAATATTGATGAAGAAAATATTGATGAAGAAGGCTATGATATATAAACACCATGAACATTGGTGATGGGTCTATCTGTGGTTTATATATTAGTTAGAAATGTTAGAATATTAGAATATCCATCTATACCCAATGGCCTTCATGTAATAAAGTGGGATAAACGGTAAAAATGTTCAATTATCTTACCTAAAGAAAAAAATCTGTAGATCATTTCATTGATGATGCCATCAAACAATCAAGTTCCTTCAGTCTTTGTGATCTACCATACTTTCAAGAATTTGCTTCTCAATCATAGTCATAAAATAGCTGCTGCAGCCCTGGAAATTAAACCCATATTCACTGCAACAATGAGTGTCAAGTGGGAGATATGAGCTGTAAATGTCCCTTTATTGAAAAATATCCCAGAGCCCCCAACAGAATGTGCTTATAATACATCATCATAGATTTGCCAGAGGCTCACTTCATCTTAAATAGAAGCTGGGAAATCAGGTATTAAACTGTTCAAATGTCCTTCGGTAGAGGAATAAGAATATGGGTAGAGGAGTAAGCAGACCATGGGGGGAAGGGGCCACAGAGAAGATACACCCTTCTAGGGCAGGGTCCCACCACCCACCTTCTTCAACCATGACTCACCTACAACACTCAGTTCATTCAAACTAGGTGAACTGATTAGGTTATAGCTCTCATGATCTAATCCATTGACTCTGAATACTCCTGTATTAACAGGGCTTTTGGGGAACACCTCATATCCAAATCATAACACAAACCTATTTAAAAGGAAAGCAGATCCTTTCCAATAATTCCAGAACAATTTTAAGAATTAGTTTGACTCAGGAAGTTTGACTTGAATTAAGATGGAAAACTGGAAAGTTGAAACAATGGATTTCCATCATGACTCAGGATTTAGTAATCTCTTTGATCAAGTCATTTAACTTCACTGAGTTTTAACTTTGTCACCTTAAAAGAGTACCTACCTCCTAGATAATTTGGAGGATTAAGCTAATTAATACACATAAAGCACATAGAACAGTGTTTGACTTCTAGTTAAGTGCTATGAAATAATTCATTTTCCATATTATCTCTAGAACAATTCCTTCACTCAGGGAATGAGAAAGAAATACATTGAGTGATGTGCCTGGAGAGATGTGGCTGCTTCTAGACCTGGACTCCGGAAGAAACAGTATTTATAAAGAAGAGTGGGGTGTTTTTATTAGAGGGTTAAGAAATGGATCCCTTTAAACTAAAACAACAGAGGTCCACAGCAGTCTACAAAGTTTCCCTGTGTTCTTGAACAGTCTCATGGATTACTGAATCAGCTCCAGTAACTCTTCCTAGAAGCAGCCTAAATTTGGTACTTCCAAATGGACCTTGATAAGTGCATGTCCATGTGCTTCTATCATATCAGCTTACTAAGAAGCACTGCTTGGGGACAGTATCCATTAAGGTGAACCAAGGACTAGGAGACTAGGAGATATCTTGGGCTCTTGATCAAGGAGAATTTTTTTTTTCATAATTTCCTCAAAATACTCCTGTAGAATGTCGGATTCCTTTGTATAATTCTATGGGATTTAACATCACAACCATAACCTTAAGTCAAATACTATATCAGAACCATGCAAGACCAGGTTTTTTCACACAGAAATAGTTCTGAAATGGTTTTATTGTTTTTGGCAAAGCAACAAAAATCTACTCAAAAGCTGGATCCCTATGTGAGGGTAACAGTGGGCTTCTATGGTGTTTTTCTAAAGAGGCAATCAACAATTCCTCAACTCCTCATTTGCTTCCCCAGCATCTCCTTCCTCTCCCTCCAACAATGTGCCCCATACACATATACACCATGATGTACAGAAGACAAGTACTTTGCTTCTTAAAACCTGTGTATGCATGTGTGTACGTGATTTATAAGTAGACAATGACAATTTAAGGTTTATGCTTTTGGTTATTGCATGGACTCTGTGGTTTGTGATCTTTGTGGTGATTATGTTGGAGGGAGTTTGGTATTAAGTCTTCACTGGGTATCCATGTTTCGTTGGGAGTGTGGTATCAGAGGCTGTGTGTGGAGTACGCAGTGCAGGCTAGCAGGGCTGTTCTTAGGGAAAACATGCATGGTGTTCTATGATGAGTTATCTGAAAATTGTGGATGTGGTGTATTTGTAGTATTTGAATGAGGTGGTTTTGTACATGTGGATGACAGTCAAATATTTAATAAATGGAACAGCCCATTTTGATCCATCAGAATAAACCACTGTGAAACTGAAGAAACAAAAGCCATAAACACTTGATAGAGTCTTTTCAAATAATGCTGGCGAAGTATCAGGTGTAAGCATGTACAGATATTTCATGGTGAACATACAGTAATAATTCAGTATATGCACTGACATTTATTGAGTGTGCTCCACATGTTGGGCCCTGTGTTAATATTCGGCTATAGAAAATCAAAGAAGCTGCTTTTGGGTGCACAATTACATGTGGATTGTTTCTGGTCCCCAATTTGTTCTCTACTGTTTTAATCAGCCTTTTTATTGCTGTGACCAAAACACCCTACAAGAATAACTTAGAGAAGGAAAAGGTTATTTGGATCTCATGGTTTCAGAGGTCTCAGTCCACAGAAAACTGACCTACTCTCCCCAGCAAAAGCCCAGGTCAGTATGTATTTCCATAGCTTACAAGGGAGTCTCACAGTTAACAAGTTCAGAAACATGAAATTATCTATTGTTGCTCATTTGTCTTTGCTTATATCCCCAAAGCTGTCTAACATATTGCTACTTACAGTTTTCTTTCCCTCTCCTCTGTTCAGGACACTATTAAGTTATATTTAGAGCAATGGATCCTTGAAAACTTGAGCCTTGTAAGCAGTTTTCAACCTCCTTTTCAATTCGAGACTTGTTTCTATATCTGGCAAAATTTTGTCACAAACTATAAGTTTCAGATATCTAATTTTATTAGGATGGAAATGCTTCTCTGTTTTTCATGGTTTATATTGAATAGCTAGATTTTAGGAAAGGAAGTTAATTCTACATGCACATTCATACCTGTGTCAGTCAAGCATACATGGAGATTTTATGTATTTAGGGACTCAAATGAAATATACAGTCATCATGAGGTGTCCCTGGGGGCAACGTCTTTTAATGAGGAAATATGATAACAGAGCCATCTTAAGAACTTAGTATAATAGATGTTTGCAGTAGAAATATCACCACTGTGCATAACTGGAGGAAGTTGGTAGCATTTTTGTGTGAATACCTTAAATATATCAAAAGCTGTGGTTTTTCTGATCTAGAATTCTGCATGAGGACCCTCCATGAAGGATAAGAGTTTTTTTCCATCATAGTCTTATAACAAAGTTTATTTTTAAAACCACATTTACAACTAAGCTGTGTGGAATAAATTATGAGTATTTGAGAGAGTTAAAAGGAGAGAGTGGATTAAATACAATATTGAGTAATCAGAAAATGTGTCAGGTGAGGGAAAGGCATCAAGATGACCTGAAAGCAGGGGGTAATTTGTTATGTAAAAGATGAGGGGAGAAGAGTTGCCTGTGGCTCAGGACACAGCACACACAAATGTGTAGAAGTAAATTGTTAATGATGTGTAGAGAGAATAGCAAAGGGTGGCTGAATTCCTTCAGCAGTTGTTGAGAGAGCTAATGTATAAGCACAAAATGACAAATACATCAAAACCCCAAAACCATTATGGGGACACCAAAGGTTATGAGCCATTTTAGAATTTTGGGCATAGAGGATCTCAAGGAAGTTGCCTCAGCTCAGCAGAACTTGCAAGATATATTAGAGGTGAGGGGATGGAAATTAGGAGACATGTTACTGGGCATGCAGTCATCAGTGGCTTCAACACACAGTTTTGATGGACTCAACAAAACCAGAAGCAAGCTGCTCATCTCACTGTGGACCATCAAGGAAACCCTGAGGTGCTGAATGTAGTTTTCATTCTGCAAATTTGACCAAAAATTTCAGTTCTGAACTCTTTTTGTCATCCAAATCTTTTTGTCACATAAAAAAGAATAGGAATAGGAATAAATAGTGTAGAATAGGAAATCTGGTCAAATTGAGGAATGGAGGCCATCAGAGTCTGGGAAGTTGGAGACCACCCTGGGAGATTGGAACACCTGTGTCTCCAAGAGCCCTTTGGATCACCAAGGTTTCCTGCTTACCTGCCGCTCCCAAAAAAGCTGCAGGCAGGGAGTTGCTAATTAATGTCCCCTGGGCCCTTACCTGTTAACACTTTGGCCCTCCCCCTACCCATCTGCTTCTCAGCTTTTGCCTCTCATCTTTTTGCTGTATCACCAGGGCCTAATCACATAGGCAGGAAGGAGAGGTAGATAGTGGTTGGAGGAAAAAACAGAACAAAGAAGACCCTAACCTATAAAAGATGTAGGGTGCGCTTACTTCTCAGGGATTCTAGAACACCAGCCATGGTCCCCCTTCTCCTCCTGGGAGAAGTCTGTGTTACTACCTTTAAATAAAACCTGCTTAAAATACTTGCCTTGGCATGCTTCTCTAGCGTTATACTTCAACACCTGAAGAAGCAGAACTCGTCACCGGTAAACAGCGGTATCACTATGAGACTTCACTCTTCCATTTTGCTGAACCTGGTCCTAAAATTACACAACCTTTCAATTTCAACATATACTACTTTCTATTCCTTTTTCTTTTTTTCAAATGTAAGACATTTTAAAAATAATGGCTACAAATAACTTATTCTTGAAGGGAAAAAAGTCATCTAGTGGAGCCATAAGTATGTGAAATAAAAAGTACAAAATCATCAGAGATGTTGATGTAACCCACATTAACATTATGATAATAGTATTAATTTTTCAGGGCTGCCATAAACAAATGCCACAGATCAGGAGATGTACATGACAGAAACTTACCTTCAGTTCTAGTTGCTAGAAGTCCAGGATCAAGGCATCATCAGGTTGATTTCTCCTGAGGCCTTTCTTCTTGACTTGCAGGTGGCCAGCTTCTCTCTGTATCCTAATGTGGCCTTTCTCCATGCACCTGCATCCTTGTGTTTCTTTCACTCCTTTCCAGTCAAATTGGTCTAAGTCCCACCCTGTAAACCCATTTAACTTTAATTTCTTCTTCAAAGGCCTTATTTCCAAATATAGTCACATTGGGGATTAAGGCTTTACCATAGGAATGGGGGGGTATTATTCAATTCATAACAGTGACTATAACTTAAAATATCTCTTCCTTTCTTTCACATACATACACATTTACACACATATAGATAATACTTCTTGCACTTTGTATGAGTTTATTGATACATATATTTTTTTTAAAATCTCAGTACTTCCTATTTCTTACAGTCTTATTTTTAGCTTCTCCTTTCATTTCTTTGCCTGATTGGCACATATCAGATAACCAAGGTTAATACCCTCTGTATTTATTTCCATGTTTATCCATGCATACATAATAGGATCAAAGGACTTTTTGACATTAGTTATTTTTTATGTGGTCAGATTTTATCTACCTTTCTGAAACTTGCATTTCTCATGCAATATTGCAAAAAGGAAATTTATCTTAGCCAACATGTAAAGCTCTAAATTATTTCTTCTAATGGATGTACAACATTCTGTGTAATTGATGTTCTGCACCTTATTCAATCATTCTGCTCCTGAACTGGCATTAATTTCGTTTTCAGTTTGTTGTTTTTGCCAATTATGTAGCACAGACAGGTAACTCTATAAACTAATGATATAATTTATTTAGTGTAGATTCTCAGCAGTTATACTGCTGTGTCAAATTTTCGGTTTTAAGTTTTGCACATCCTGCCAAAGGATATGACAATCATATTTCCACTATAATTATTTGAGTGTACTCTTTTCTCCAACATTCATGACAGCAGAAGGGCTTATCATCAGTTTAACTCTCTGACAATCTGATGGAGATAAAAGAGAGCTCACTTTTACTTTTATTCTCCTAAATATACTGAGATTGAGTTAAGATTACCACTAGTCATTATCTTTTGTTTGAATTGTCTCTTTATATTCATTGTTCATATCTCCATGGGATTACTTATCTTTTATTTATTTATTTTTTACTATTTTGTAGGAATAGTTGTGTATTTCTTTGATACTATCCATTTTCCATTCATATGTATGCAAATGTATTTCCCAATCTATCCTCAAGTTACTTAACAATATCTTTGGCCCGCCAGAAATGAACAAAAATATATGTACAATGAATATTGTTACATCTATCTATCTTTTTATTTATAGTTTTTGAGTTGCCAGCGTTGGTACAGGTCTCCCCAAAGATTCTGTAACAATATATTCTCTTCTTATCTTTTACTTCGCAAACAAAACCAGACTATAAATATGCATCTCACTCTTACAATCTCAACTATCTCACAGAAAATAATTTAGCCTTCTGCCATAACTCAACCCTCTATTAATAGGGAAGCTCTACTTCCTAAGCAGTCTTCTAAGAGCACTCAAGCAAGAAATCAAAGGACTTCCCTGGGTGATACTCTGTTGCTCTGATAAGACTTTCAACATATTGTTTTATTTCTAATTGAGTAAAAACCATTATGGAATGCTAGCCATGTAGTTGAAAAACAAATTTGGGCAAAAAAAACCAAAACAAAACAAAAAAACAATGTAAACTTTGGCCTAATTAAAAAAAATCTTAGAAATTATTGACAGTCAAGATAAATTTCTTTCTCATATTAAAATAGTCTAAAACATCTTCTCAAATCAGAGTTAAAATGACACATTTTCAATTCAGTTTCCACTTAGAAGGACCATGACAATGGCCAGGGTCACATAGCTACCTGAAAGAACAGGAAGCATGAAAGAAGGGAAGTTCAGTAGAAAAGACAGTGACCTCAAATGAACGTAGTTAAATTAGCCTGCTTATTTAATTTTAACTTTATAAGATGATATGACTCTTTGGATACATTGAAGGTCCTCTCCAAGGAACCATGTAATTTTGGCTTCACTGGCTTCATGGTAAACCATCTCTTGCTCATCAATCACACATTTTCTTTCTAAACATTCATTCCATTGGAAGAAACTGCTCATTGAAATAAATGGTTTATTATAAACTACATCTGAAGAATTTCTAGTACTATATTTAAGTTTTATAGGTCTGGCCAAGGGATATAGAAATTCATATATTTAATACAATTGTGAGTGTCCTCTGTTCTCCAACATTCATGCCAGCAGAAAGAATTATCACCAGGGTCAGGATCTGTCTTCGACGTTTACTGGACTATCAACATTTTGAATTTTATACTCTCCTGCGATATTTTTCTCTCGTAAAATGGTAGGTATGTATTGGTAGCTGTACTAACTCATTGGCACACAAGCTCCAGTCTACAAGCTACATCTCTTGAGCAGATCTCCAGAGTCACCAGCCGGTTTATAGTACTGACGTGGATTTATGCCTGGTGAAATATCTACCTCTATTCCACCTAATCCAAGATCAGAATCCCAAAAGCCTACCACTACCTGACAGAAATATAAGTGATTAATCCTGGCAAGATGTAAGCAAAATATCAACCATCAGTAATATTTTCAGTAAAGCATTTAGGGGAGTACTGGTAAACAAGCTCTTGGAGAATGAGAACAGATCCAACTTCCAGTGCTTGTTGACTTCCATAGTATAAATATTTTCACCATTGTTTATTTTGAGGTACCAGAAGTGTTAACAACCAGTTCATAACATAAAGTTTTATGTGAAACAAGCCAGTGACACGGTAAATATTGCAGGTTTCCACTGTGTGAGATATCTAAAATAGCCAAACTTACAAAAACAGAGCATAAAATGTTAGTTACCAGGCATGGAGTGAAGGAGAGAATGGGTTGTTTCTGTTCAATGATGATATTTCAGTTATGCAGGTGAGTTCTAGAGAGCTGTTGTATAGTATGGTGCCTCAAGACAACAATACTGCATCGTGCACTTCATGATTTATTCAGAGATAGACTTCACGCTCAATATTTTTACTACAGTTTACAAATTTCCCAATATTTAAAATTGGCTAGCAAGAGACAGTATAAACTAACTCCAGCATACCATCAAAAATATGGTTTTAGCATAATTAGCATGCATATAGTATGCATATAATTTTATATGTATGTATAATTTTAAAAATATTATCAAATCTAAATTTAAGAAATAAATATTGGAAAGTATAAAAACAGATGGAAGGAAGGACACATTCTTCAAAGCGGAAGAAGTAAAATTATCTCCATTTGTAAGTGAGGTTACTATGCAGAAATTCCCAGAGAATCTAAAAAAAAATCTTCTAAAAGTAATAAGTGAATTTAGCAAGATCATGAAACACAAGGTTAGTAGTAGAAATCAACTGAATCTTTATATACGAGTAATAAAATGTTAGAAAGTAAATTTAAAAACCAATCCCCATACACATTAACAACAAAATCACAGAGTATTTATGGTTAATTTAATAGAAGGTGTCTAAAAGCTATATACTAACAAATAAAAACAAGAATTATATTATTGACCAAAATTAAAGATGATCTAAATAAGCGGAAATATATCCATGGTCATGTATTATAAGACTCTATATTAGTAAATATGTAATATTCACTAAGTTAATCTAGGGATTTGGTATAATCCAAACCAAAATTTTAGCCTCAGAAATACTTTTTGACAGAATATGAAGAACTGGTTCTAAAATTTTCATGGAAAAACAAGAGTCTAGAATAACCAAAAGTATTTTATGAAGGAAGAACAAAGCTTGAGGACTTACCCTACTTGAATTAATGATTCATGATAAAAGGATGGTAATCAGTTCATTTGGAAGCTGACAAAGAGAGATTTAGATTAATGGAACAGTATTGATGGCTCAGAAACAATCTCAGCAATATATGATCAACTGATGTTAAATAAATGTTCCAAGGGAATTCAATGGAAAAAGAAACATTTTCAACAAATGGAACTGGATCAACCGGATATCTAATGAGGTATCATTATGTGCACTTAAAAATCTGGTATTAGAATGACTATAAAAAGTATTAGAGATGTGGAATAACCAAAACTTTTATACAGTGCTGGTGGGTATTTAATATTATACAACTACTTTGGAAAACATTGTGGTCTTTTATGAAAGACTAAACATTTGCTCAGATATTCTTCATTTTAGTACTGCAAAGCCATTAAACAGAAGTCCATACAAAAGCTTATATGTGAATATTTATACCAATTTTATTGTGATACCCAGAAACTAGCAAAAATCAAGCATCCATCATAAGAAGAATGGATGAATATATTGTTATATATGACTACATTAAAATACTACTCAACAGCAGTAATAAGGAAATTACTGATACATATATATATCCCAAACTGATTATGCTGAGTGAAAAACATCAAACAAAAGAATATAAGTTATATAATTCCATGAACATAAAATTCTAGAAAAAGGGAACTAATTTGTAGTTATGTAAAGGAAATGAGTGGTTGCTGGTAGTAAGGCACAGATGAAGGAATGAATCACAAATGAACAGAAGAAACTTTTAAGGTGATGCATGTGCTCATTATCTTAATAGTTCTGGTGATTTCATGGATAAATACATAGATCAAAACTCATCAAATTACATAATTTAAATATGTGCATCTTATAAAACATTGTACTTCAATAATGTAAGAAAAAGTAAAATGATAAAAATAAAAATTTAAAGGAGAATAATTTTCAACCTTCATTTCTATATTAAGTTAAATATCCAAACCTAAAAATATACAAATAAATCATATTGGGGAAGTTTTTCAAAGGAAAAATGGTACTGATTCATTGTCTATATTTGCATGAGTATTTACCTCCTAATGCTTCTGATAGATTTCTAACATCTGATGTAGTATTTAGAAAATACCAAACATGCTACTTAAGAAATATATGTGCAGTTAATTGGGCTGGGGTTGTAGCTCAGTGGTAGAGCACTTGCCTAGCATGTATAAAGCTCTGGGTTTGATCCTCAGCACAGCATGTAAATAAATAAAATAAAGGTCCATCATTAATTAAAATTTTTTTTAAAAAGACTGGGCATATTAAAAATAAAGAAATATATGTGCAATTTATCTATATTACTATTAATAGACATCCTTTCCATCAGGTAAAGAGGAAAATTTGGTTAAACACATCTCTCTCAAAATATGAGCTCATCTGTAGATAGTGGAGCTGGGAGTCCTGAGTTTATAAGTTACTGCTCAATTCCATATCTCCATTTGCCTCTGTTATCTTCATTTTTGGGAATCTACTTACTTGTCATTACTACACAGGTTGTCTTTTAATTTACTGTTTTGTTTTTTTTAACTCCAAACATGACAGATTGACCCATTTTTATCTTTTTCTCCATACTATTTTGTTTTTGGTAGGGATGTCTCCAGTTTCCTTTTGTCTACATATATTAACTGTTTATTTTTCAAAAGCAATATTCTGAATGAATGAATGAATGAATGTGAAATACCTCAAAGGCCTTTTATTATTGCATAGACTATTTATCCCTTTAAATTTCCCAATATTATTCAACAATTTTGAATAGTCACAAATTAATTTTAACTATTTCATTTTATATTTTCTAGTAAAATTATTCTATACTTTTTTTAAGGACCAGGGATTGAACTCAGGGTTACTCAACAACTAGCCACAACTCCAGCCCTATTTTGTATTTTATTTAGAGGCAGGATCTCACCAAGTTGCTTGCTTAGCACCTCGCTTTTCTGAGGCTGGCTTTGAACTCTTAATCTTCCTGCCTCAGTCTCCTGAGCAGCTGGGATTACAGGCGTGCACCACCAGGTCCGGCTTGGATGCTTCTTTTTAAAGTTCTAGAGATATCAAAAGTTTATCTTTGTCAGATTTAAACAAGAAAGACATTAATATATTCTTTGTGAGAGAAGAAAAAGATGCACCGAGTGAACAGTTGTTAGCTACCACCTGCATTGCTTTAGCGAACATATTACTGCACTGATTCATTCACAGTAATTAAGTTACTTGAGAAACTAACTGACTGCAGTTATTTGTTCTAAAATCAGCATAAACTTAAACTCTTAATTATTTCCACTGTGCCTAACAGCAATTCCAAAGGCTCTGAATGCAATCAAAGAGCATATGTAATGAATTTGCCAAAGAGACACTTTTATGATGCACATTAAATGCAATGAAAACCATGAGAGTTGGAAACCTACAAGAATGAACGCAAGGAATCAAGTTGAGTTCTCACACCATTGCTGACTCCTACATCATGCATTTGTTAAATTAAAGGGATAAAATTAGCTATGCAGCAATTGAAGAACTTGATATGAACACATAAATCTGCAAAGGCCCCCAAAATTCAATAAGAATGTATTGAATGTATTGAGTACCATTGTGAGAAGAGTTTCAAGTAGAAACATTAAGAGGATGCTTACTGCAAAACCTGATGGATGTGTGCAAAGTGCCAGACTTTTCTTACGAGATCTTAACAAATCTATATTGTTTCAAGGCATCCAAAAACGCCCTGAAATCACACAGACAGAAAAGCAATAGTCTCAACAGAAGAGCACAGGCTTTATAGTCACAGAGGACTTCTACCCTGGATCTATCATTTAATTTTGGGTAACATTAGTCAAGCTACCTTGCCTCTCTGCACCTTAGTTCCTTCACCAATAAAATAGGAATAACAATAGTACTTATTTCCATAAGATTGTAATAAAGATTAAATGAATAGTATGCATGTGCAGTTCTTAGCATGATGCTTCACACATAAAGCTCAACAGGTGCACCTGGGAGTGTGTAGCTCAGTGGTAAAAAATGCACTTTAGGTGGTATAAGACCCCAGCAGCCCTTGCTCCAGAAATAAATACACAGCACCTACCATTATTAGATTACTTTATTGTTTATTTTTTATAATTGCAGAAACATGCTATTAAACAAATCAGCATGGTGATGTGATTTTCTAGATCCATTTAATATTCTGTAATACTAAAATATTTAAGACACACATGAGCTAATGTACAACTATTTTGGTGATTTAAATTCGTTAAGGATTTCATCAGGAAATTAATAGTGACAATATATGTACAGTTATATAATGGTATACTATTCAAGTGTGAAAAGGAAAAAATCCTGTCATTTGTGATAATGTGGATCCACCCAGACAATATTGTGCTAAGTGAAATGAGCCAGGGACAGAAAGAAAAATACTTCATTCTTCCATGTGGAAACTAAAAGATTCCAATTTACAGAAACATTAGAATGGTGGTTGTCAAGGGTAGAAGTGGGTGGAGTAGGGTAAGGAGATCTGGGGAGATGTTAAAGAGTCTAAGTTCTCTGTTTCAGTTGGACAGGATAAGTTTTGAAAACCGATTATACAGTAGAGTGAATGTAAATAATAATCTATAGTTAAAAGTTGCTAAGAAATTGTAAGTTTTCTCACCAAAAATTTTAAGTATGTGAAGTAATGGAGATATTAATTACCTTTTTATAATAATTTCACAGTATTTTACGTATCAAAACATCACATTATACTCATTAAGTATATGTAATCTTTATTTTCCAGTTATTAGTTATAATTTAATTAATTAAATAAGTATTAATTACACCTTAATAAAATAAATAAACTCATTAAAGAAAATATTGTTTTATACTTCTGTAGCCTAATAATGGGACACTGTACAAATTAAGAGCTTAGTAAATTTTGGTGGATTTTATCCCAAATAAATGCCATTTTGTCAACGCTCTAAGGAATAGAAAATTTATAAATGTTTATGAGGAAGATATGCACAGGCTACTGCAAGAACATGTCTTAGTTATTTCCTCACTCTCACATCCAGTCAATTTCCAGCTCCTGCATATCTCAGACTCCACCGGATGTTCTTCAAGTCCACTGCCACTTCCGGGTTCAGGCAGCCACCTGGATTTCTCAAACAGCCTCTTCACCTGGTTTCTCTTTTTCATATCAATTTTATACATGCAGGCTGTTGGGATAGTTTAAAATGAATGTCTCCTATTTTCTTAAACCCCTTGAGGGGCAGGTGTTTCCTTTAGATAAAGTTCCCAAATTATAAGCAGGGCATCTAGAGGCTTCCTAGAAAGTCACTCTGTATTTACATCACAGGTATTGCCTTTCCACCTCCATGCTCTGTCTTGAAGACATGTTACACACCTGTCAGCATGAACTGCTTTAATTCTTCAAACATGCAGCTAGTGGGCTGGAACAGAGTCAGCAGAAATGAAGTCAGAGAGATCAAGGGAGGAGTGCAGATAATTCTGGACCCTGGAGGCATTGTAAGTTTTCAGGTACTCCACTACAAAAGAAGTCAAAGGAGGTTTTGAGAAAAATACATAAAAGAAGTATCTAACCTGACTTACACAGTAAACATGAGCACAAAGCAGCTCTGGAAGAAGGGAGACCTGTTGGGTAATTGCAATATCCATGATAAGAGATGATGATGACAGACCAGATTTCCAAATAATGAGGATTGGTCAGATTTTGAAGCTGGTACGGACAAAATTCACTGCTAGATGAGGTGTGACATGTGAGAGATGAAAATCAACACGCCTCCAAGTTCTTTGATCTAACTGAGAGAGAATGGAATTCCCATTACTAATATGGGGAATCTGCAAACAACAGAAAAAGTAGGCAAGAAGCATACCAGGTAAATGACTTATCTCACAGTCGTTTAGTGATAGTATCAATTAAGCAGTTGTGCAAACAAAGCTGCAGTTTGGTGGGAGATTCAGGATAGAGACATTTATTAGTCATCAGTAATCCTGGAAGAAGTTGCACAGGGCATTGTAGAAACAGAAAGAGATGAAGCCCAGAAAGGGAGCTCTTATTTAGGAAGATGCAGAGAAACAGAAAAGGTTGGGGGTGGTGAAATGAATAGAAAGAGGTTCTGAAAGGCTTAAGGAAGAAAGATGTCTAAGTAGAAGACAGTGATTATTATGTTGGATGAAGGTGGCAAGTCAAGTAGGAGGAAGGCTAAAGGACCGTTGAACTTGGCCACAGGGAGGTGGCCATTGTGATGTTTGCATGAGTTGTTTCAGTGGGTATGTAGAGCCCAAATCCAATTAGATAAGGTTCAGAGAAAAGCAGAATGAGACAAAGTGGAGATAATGAGTATTGACCATCTTTTCTGCTGAAATTTCCTGTAAGGAGACAGATAAGAACATAGCTGGAGGAAAATGTGAATTGAAGGGAATTAATAAAAAAATATTTGTGCACTAATGCTTATGAATGAATGAATATTCTGTAGCAACAGTACAATTTACAAAATTTACCAAAGAGATTACTATTGATACCAGTGGTTATTGGTAATGAGTTCGGCTTCCTCAAATGTTGAAGTTTGCACATTAGAGAAGCATGCTGAGGCAAAATGTAAAGCAGGTTTTATTTAAAGGTAATAATACAGACTCCTCCTGGGAGGGAGAAGGGGTCCATGGCTAGTATTCTGGTATCCCAAGAAGTGAGAGTGCTCTGCCTCTTTTACAGACTAAAGTTTCCTTTGTTCTCCTGCTCTTTTCCAGCTTATTTCTCTCCTTCCTGCTACATGACTAGGCCCAGGAGATGCCCATGAGATGGCCAGAAGGTGGGAAGCAGATGGGCAGGAGGGAAGGGCCAAATGGAGTGATCCAGGCAGGTAGCAGCCCAGAGGGCATTAATTAGCAATTCCTTGCCTGCAGCTTTTTGGGAAGGGCAGAATAGGCAGGTAACCTTGGTGATCAAAGGGCTCTGCAGACACTGACATGCCAGTCTCCAACTTCCCAGATCCAAACTGGCCTCCATTTCCTTGATTCAACCTGATGACCTATCTATCCTAACTGCGTGTCTTTAATTATGGCTTCACTATTATACAATAATTGTGGTATGTCAAAAACTTGATATTCCAAGACTGTTTCAAGTACAAAGAGTTTTATTTGCAAAACAATGAAAAAATAAACAACTACTACAACAACAAAGACCACAGACTTTAAACTACTTCAAAGATTCTTATCTATTTTATTAATACAAGGATTAAATTGTTCGCTTTCAATATCAAGGTAATATATTCATAGATTTCATTTATATCACCATTCTCTTTGACACTGACTGAAGAATAGAAATGATGTGCTGCATTTTTGTCTTTCATAGTGAATTTTTATCATCTACATCAATGACTTGGGTGAGAAAGAGATCAAGGGACGAGGAGAATAGAGACATGCATAATCACTTGCCTTGGTTTTTACAATGCCTTACTTTTTTCAAGAACTTTCTTAACGTTAACATTTTTAACATGAAGACTAGTAGCAAAATCTTTCTGAGAGCACACATACCTTCTCCTCCAGGAACAAGGGTGGGGAATATGAATGGACATCTTGTCCTGGGAATAATTTAGCTACAACAATGACAGAATGGCCAACCATAACCCAGTGGAACAATCACACCCGATCAAGACTCTGCTACTTGCTCCCCACTTGACTGGTTCTTTCCAAGCACTCTTTCCAATTTTGACAAAAGCCTAATTATATATTATTATCCTTGTATAAATATATAACAGTGATACTTCAGAGAAAGAAAGACTTGATTATCATCTCTAGTTTAGAATGGTAGAGAGGTGAGATTCAAATCTAGGGCTACTAGTTCAGGGACCTCTTTCCAAATGCTGCCTCTCTGTACCTGGTTCTCTGAAGTAGATTTTATATAAATATATAATTCTAAAATAAGCTTGCTCTTCACATTTTTTTTACTACTCATATTCCCCTAAAATTCTTCTACCATTATTTCAAATAAATATTAAGCCTTATGCCAGCCTCTAATAAGTATCTACCCTCGTAGAACCTGGAAAAGTATGAACCAAAGGCAACTCTGCCTCACTCTTGTCCCATAAAAAACTGTGATGCCTAAAAAATAAATATTAGAATTCTTATTGGAATGCTGTATACTCTCTGGATAAGTAGTCTGAATTTTTCTTTCTTACATAACTGTATTCTGAGAAGATGTAAATGTTAAGTGTTAACAAGCATCACATTACTTGTGACAATAAAAGGCATTTTTTGATATCTTTGATGACAATGAGAGAAGTCGCGAAGTGGGAGAAGGAAGGTCTGAGGGAGTCTTTTATAGGCATATAAAAGTTAAATGACAGAGCCCTTTATAATCCTGCCAAAATGTAAATTCTTGAGTCTATTAAGGACTGAAAGCTTCGTCTGTATAAAACTGACAAAATACATCAGACTTTAATTGGCAAGAGAATGATAATGGAAAGGAGATGTGGCTTAATTGGAGTTCTCTCCCTGAAAAGACAGAATTTAGTAGTGTCATTTTAATTATTTCTAGCCATTAATCCTGCAATCATCTATTACTTTCTCCATATATTACCCCAGGAAGGACTCACTGCTTTAAATTCCTTGATATTTAAACAGCAAATGCCCAGTGAAAACAAAAACATCCAGACTAGATTCATTGTTTTAGTAACCACTCGGGAGAGCCATAAACTGACTTTTAAATCATGAAAGCTCAGGATAATAAATATGTCCAATTTAAGTATTGACAATAAGCATTCTTGATGCAGATATCCTTTTGATCATTACTCACATCTGTTGCCTTAATTGATTAAGTAGTTAATGTAATACTTACAATGCTTTCCTTTAATGTGAGTCTTTGATTTTTCCTATATTGCGTTTATACAGCTGGATGAACATATTACTAAAAGCATACTCCAAGGGTGGACACCAATGGACAATCTTCCCAGAAATGGATAACTCTAAGAGAAAGACATAGTCTTAAACTACCTCCGAACCATTTGAAGTATAAGCCACAGTATTTTTTTTTATTTTTGCTTTTTAAAGGAAGCATAAACTCATTCATTCCATAGGTAATTTGTATATTAATTTATTGCATAAGAAATGTGAAAATTACAATGCTTATTAAACTGAATAGATCACTAATCCACAGTGAAATATATGCATTTTTCTAATCTTAAGAACTTCATTGCAACCATTATGGAAA
The DNA here is from genome assembly GCA_020662805.1 of Glaucomys volans. Taxonomy (NCBI): domain Eukaryota; kingdom Metazoa; phylum Chordata; class Mammalia; order Rodentia; family Sciuridae; genus Glaucomys; species Glaucomys volans. The sequence continues at coordinate 239,178 of JAJEJO010000903.1, forward strand.
GTAGTATGGAGATTCCTCAGAAAACTTGGAATGAAACCATCATTTGATTCAATTACTCCACTCCTCAGTTTATACCCAAAGGACTTAAAATCAACATACTACAGTGACACAGCCACGCCCATGTTTATAGCAGATCAATTTACCGTAGCTATACCATGGAAACAACCTAGAGGCCCTTCAACAGATGAATGGATAAAGAAAATGGAATATTACTCAACTTTAAAGAAGAATAAAATTATGGCATTTGTTGGTAAATGGATTGAATTAGAGAACATCATGCTAAGCTAAATGAGCCAAACCCAAAAAACCAAGGGCCAAATGTTTTCTCTGATATGCAGATGCTATTTCACCATACAGTTACTTTGTATTAGGTACGGGGGAGTGAAGAAAGGGGAAGGGGTAGGAATGACAGTAGAGTGAAACAGACATTATTATCTCATGTAAATAAAGAAAATAAAGGTATTGTGTCCATCCATAATTAAATATATATATATTAAAAAATAACCCAATTATAACTACCATTTTCAGAATCTAAATTTAAATATAATTTACAAATACTTAAGTTTGTGCATTTAACCAATTTTAAAAGGAAAATTTCCTCATTTAGCATTTAAATTCAAATCCCAATTGTATGGGGATGATGTTTGTTTTGAATTTTAAGTTCCATTTTGGGAGGATAGTATTGTGAATTTATTTTAAAAATTAACTTTCAGGATAGCTGCTAGTATAAGTACAAATCACCTATAATGAATAAGAAAAGATGGCCAGATATGACCTTTACACATAGAAAAATCTTAGTGGAGGCAAAACTGTGTTATACTGGATAAAATCAAGAAACAAAGTGAAATAATCTCACAGAAAATTTCAGCCACCAGGACTGAAAACAATATGGATATTTCTGCCCAATCAATAACCACCAGGGAAAATAATAGATAATTAGAAGTTTGTATTCTGGAGTTGACCACTTGAGTTCAAAGTTTGAACTGCCATTTATTAACAGTGTTAATTTAGTAAGATAATAAACTACTCTTTTCAGCAATTTCTTATCTACAGAAGATGATTATAATTATCCCTCTTTCATGCAATTTATGTGAGGACAAATAGGATAATAAATGAACAACACAACAGTTTCTAATAAATAGTAAATTTTCAAGTTAGATATTTATAACAATTATTATACTTTTAAAAAACTCATTCAGCAAGTGTCCTAACTGTGTCAAACTGACCATGGTAGTGCACATCTGAAATTCTGGCAATTGAGGAGGCAGGAGATCATAAGTTTGAGGTCAGCTTCAGCAACTTAGCAAGACCCTGTCTCAAATTTTTTTAAAAAGTGTGTGGGGTGCTGAGCAGGGGTCTGGAAGTTTAGCTTATGCGTGAAGCTAAGCTCTGAATTCAATTTCCAGTACCATTTTCAAAAAAAAAAAAACAAAAAAGAAACCTGATTGTGGTGGCTTTATATGGATGTGGTACTTGCTGTTCTATACAATTTTTAAAATAGTTTCTTTGATTTTAATCAATTTTTAATGTATTAATTTAATGATAATGAAATCCTGGACGTGAAAGAGATATTAGATATTATCATCTCAAATTCCTTCATTTTTAAGGCCTAGGAACATGCTCAAAGACAAATAGAAAATATAAAACATTACAAAGATGCATGGGACATAGACATGTATGCCAGATGAACACATCTGGAATATACACTATTGTGAGCTTGCTTAATGCTTTCTTTGATAAGTCTCTGATGTTTTGTAAAATATTTTGTTTAAAAATTGGGCAGTAAAGAACATTTCCAAACACTGGATTATCCATTAGTTCTCCTTTGTAATTCATGTTTTATTTGTAAATTGACAAATGATAAAATTTATATATTTATGGGATACAAAGCAATGTTATCATTTATGAATGCAAGGTGTAATAAGTAAATAAAAATAAAATATTTGTCACCTAAAATACTGCTTTTTTAGGGTGAGGAAAATTTCAAATTGCTCTCAGTAATTTAAAACGTATAATACAATATTACTTCCTATATTTACCATGCTGTGGTATCATATCTTAGAAACAACTCATTTGTTCATTTGAGACTTTGTACCCTTTGACACTCATTGCCACATTGCCTCACCTCTCCAACCTTGCTAATCACCATTCTACTCTGTGTTTTTTGGTTTTTTATTTTAGTTCCACTGTTTTAGATTTCACAGATAATAAAAACACATGGTATTTGTCTTTTTGTGCCTGGTTTATTTCACTATTCATATTGTTCCTCAGTTCCATACCTATTTTCACAAATGACAAAAATTTTCTTCTATTTTGAAAATTTTACTCCAATAAAATAGAAAATCTTGACGACACTGATGAATTTCTAGAGACATTTGATATACACAAACTAAACCAGGAGGATATACGTAATTTAAACAGATCACTTTCAAGCAATGAAGATGCCATCAAAAGCTTGCCAACCAAGAAAAGTCCAGGACCAGAGAGACTCTCAGGTGAGTTCTACAAGACCTTCAAAGAAGAATTAACACCAATATTTCTTAAATTATTCCATGAAATAGAAAAGGGGGAACCCTTCCAAATCCATTCTATGAGGCTTGTATCACCTTGATACCAAACCCAGACAAAGTCACATCAAGGAGAGAAAACTTCAGACCAATATCTCTGATGAACATTAATGCAAAAATTCTCAACAAAATTCTGGCAAATTGCATATAAAAATATATTAAAAGGATAGTACATGATGATCAAGTGGGGTTCATCCTAGGGATGCAAGGTTGGTTCAACAAATGGAAATCAATAAATGTAATTCATCACATCAATAGACATAAAGATAAAAGTCATATAATCATCTCAATTGATGCATTTGACAAAACACAGCACTCCTTCATATTCAAAACACTAGAAAAACTAGGGATAGTAGGAACATACATCAACTTTGTAAAAGCTACCTACACCACTTAGGCCCAAAGCCAACGTCATTCTAAATGGAGACAAACTGAAAACATTCCCTCTAAAAACTGGAAAAGGACAGGGATACTCTCTTTTACCACTTCTATTCAACATAGTCCTGGAAACTCTAGCCAGAGCAATTAGGCAGAAAGAAGAAATTAAAGGTATACAAATAGGAAAAAACTTGAACTATCACTATTTGAAAATGACATGATTCTATAATTAAAAGATGCAAAAATTTCAGCAGAAAACTTGTAGAGCTAATAAATAAATTCAGCAAAGTAGCAGGAAATAAAATCAACACCCATCAATCAAATGCATTTCTATACATCAGCGATGAATCCTCTGAAAGAGAAATTAGGACAATGACCCCATTCTCAAAAGCCACACACACAAAAAAACCTTGGGAATCAATCTAATAAAAGAGGTGAAAGACCTCTTCATTGTAGAGCCTACAATGAAGAGGTCTTTCACCTCTACAATGAAAATCACAGAACACCACAGAAAGAAATTGAGGGGATGGGGTTGTGGTTCAGCAGCACAGCGCTTGCTCAGCACATATGAGGCACTGGGTTCTATCCTTAGCACCATGTACAAAAATAGGCAAATAAAATAAAGGCATGCTGTCCATCTACAACTACAAAACATAACTTAAAAAAAGAAATCGAAGAAGACCTTAGAAGATGGAAAGATCTACCATGTTCTTGCATATGCAGTATTAATATTGTCAAAATGGCCATACTACCAAAAGCATTATACAGATTTAATGCAATTCCTATTAAAATCCCTATGCCATTCTTAATAGAAATAGAAAAAAGCAATCAGGAAATTCATTTGGAAAAATAAGAGACCCAGAATAGCCAAAGCAATCTTTAGTAAGAAGAGTGAAGTAGGAGGCATCACAATACCAGACCTTAAACTATATACAGAGAAGTAGTAACAAAAACAGCATGGTATTTGCACCAAAATAGACATGTAGACCAATGATAGAGAATAGAAGACAAAGAGAGAAACCCATATAAATACAGTTATCCATACTATACAAAGGCACCAAAAACATACATTGGAGAAAAAATAGCTTCTTCAATAAATGGTGTTGGGAAAACTGGAAATCCACATGCAGCAAAATGCAATTAAACTCCTGTCTCTCACCCCAAACAAAACTCCACTCAAAGTAGATCAAGGACCTAGGAATTCATCGAGAGACCCTAAACCTAATAGAAGAAAAAGTAGGTATAAATCTTCATCATATCGGCTTAGGACCTGACTTCCTTAACAAGACTCCTAAAGCACAAGAAGTAAAATTACAAATCAATAAATAAACTAAAAAAAACTTCTTCTCAGCAAAGGAAGCAATCAATAACATGAAGAGAGAGCCTACAGAATGGGAGAAAATCGTTACCACACACACCTCAGATAGTGAATTAATCTCCAGGATATATAAAGAACTTAAAAATCTTAACACCAAAAAACCAATTAACCCAATCAATAAATGGGCTAAGGAACTGAACTGACACTTCACAGAGGAAGATATACAATCAATCAACAAAAATATGGAAAAAATGTTCAACATCTCTAGTGATTAAAGAAATGCAAATTAAAACTCCACTGAGATTCCATCTTGCACTAATCAGAATGGCAATTATCAAGAATACAAGCAATAGTAAGTATTGGCGAGGATGTGGGGGAAAAGGTACGCTCTTAAATTGCTGGTGGGGCTGCAACCACTATGGAAAGCAGTATGAAAATTCCTCACAAAACTTGGAATGGAACCACCATTTGACCCAGCTATCCCACTCCTTGGTCTATATACCCAAAGAACTTAAAATCAGCATATTACAATGATGCAGCCAGCCATGTCAATGTTTACAGCAGCTCAATTCACAATAGCTAAAGCTATGGAACCAGTGTAGATTTCCTTCAACAGATGAATGGATAAAGAAAATGTGGTACCTATACACAATGGGATATTAATCATAAAGAAGAATGAAAGTATGGCATTTGCAGGTAAATGGATGGAGTTGGAAAATATAATGCTAAGGGACATAAGCCAATCCCAAAAAACCAAAGGCCAAATGTTTTCTCTGATGTGTGGGTGCTGATCCATAGTGGCAGAGGGGATCTATGGAACAATGGAGGAACTTTGGATTAGACAGAGGGGAGTGAAGGAAGGGGAGGTAGTGTGAGGATGGGAAGGATGGTAGAATGAGATGGATACTATTACCCTACATACATGTGTGATTGCATGAACCATGTGACTGTGCATGATGTATAGTCAGAGAAATGAAAAGTTGTGTTTCATTTGTGTACAATACGTTGAAATGCATTCTACTCTCTTGTATAACTAATTAGAACTAATAAAAAATTTTAAAAATTGAAAGAAAAGACTGAATATATATTTTCTTTATCCATTCACTTGTTGGTGGACACTGGGGTTGCAACAATAGTGCAACAATGAATATTGGAATGCAAATAGCTCTTTGACACAGTACTTTTAAATATTCAGAAGTAGGAATGCTAAGTCATATGAAAATTATATTTTTGTTTTTTTTTAAGTGTTGGAGATTGAATCCAGGGTCACATACTATATTACTGAGTTTCATCTTCAGCTCTACTACTTATGTATGTATGTATTTATTTATTTAGTTGTTTATTTTTAAGACAGAGTCTTGCTAAGAGGCTGAGGCTGGCCTGAATTTGATAAACTCTTTCCTCAGTCTCCTCAAGTAGCTTTAATTACAGGCTATGTCAAACCACCCTACCTGATTTCAGTTTTTTGAGTAATCTCTATAGGGTTTTTATAATGTCTGTTGTAATTTGTGTTCCCACCAACACTGTGAAAGGTTTCCCTTTTTTCCTCATCTTTACCAGCACTTGTTATCTTTCATCTTTATGAATATAGACATGCTGACAGGTTTGAGGTGACATCACATTGTGGTTTAAATTTGCATTTCTCTAAGGATTGTTGAGCTTCTTTTCATATATATGTTGACTATCTCTTTTGAGAAATATCTATTCATTTCCTTGCCCAATTTTTTCTTTTATTTTTCTTTTTATTTGGTCTTTTTAGGTATACATGACAGAATTTATTTTGGTATGTTTATACAAACATGGAATATATCTTATTCTGTTTAGGGTCCTAGTCTTGTGAATATACATCCTTGTCCAATTTTTAATCAGATTATTTATTTTATTTCTATAGATTTTTTGAGTTCTTTATGTATTTTGGCTATTCTCAACACCATTTATTGAAAAGACTGATCTTTTCCCATTGTGTTTGTTGCAAATCAATTGATTGTACATGTGTGAGCTTATTTCTGGTCCTCTATTCTGTTTCATTCGTTTATGGGCCATTTGATCATGCAGCTTTCCTTACTATCACTTCACAGTGTGGTTTGATATCAAGTAGTGTGATGACTTCAGATTTTTTCTTTTTACTCATGATTTTCTTGCCTATATCTATGAAAAATTAGGTTGGAATTTTGACAGATATTGCATTGAACAATTTTGAAAATCCAAAATATTGGATTTTATGGACAGTTTAGCAATATTAACACTTCCAATCTATGAGCACATGTTATCTTTCCATTTATTTCTCTCTTTTAAATGTTCTTTCATTAACTTATAGTTTTCCATATATGCAATTCTTAGCTTTCATATTTTGGAAAATATTGGCCCATAACACTTTCTAATGCTTTTTTAATGACCCAAGACTAGTTTATGAACATTAGAAATAAAAGGAAATAAAAAATTTTTCCATTCTTGCCCTCCACTTCATTTCTCAGATATCACCATTATACTAAGTTTGGTGTGCACCTTTCCAGACATTTTTCTGTGTTCTTTATTGTCTTTAAAAACCTTCTGTAGACCAGGATATGTTTTACATATAACGGGCAACTAAGGGAATGTTAAATAATTCATATTAGCATTATATTTTCATAGCTCAATTATCTTTGATTTTTAATCATTTTTTCATCTCTTCACTACAGCATAGATAAAATGGTTTAATTGATCAGGGGAGAGTGTGGTCCTGAGAAAGGGCTGGAAAGCATGTATTAAATACATATCCATATAACAAAACTGATGTATCTTATAAAGTGAGAGTCATTATAAAAAACATAATTTTATAAATCAATAATGTGCTTATGAAAGGAACATGTTTATAATCATTCCAATGCACTTCATCAAACATGATAAAACACTTAACTGCTCTGATAGTACCAGGACAATGGACAGAAAGAAAGTCCAATATGAAGGAGTACCCATGTCTGTGGAATGAAATTACCAGCATAAACTTAATGATTAAAAGAATAAATATTGTGTGAAAGCAAAGCAGCATAAAGTAGATTATTTTTTGACCTAGAAAATGTGTTGTCAATAAAATAGCAAACTGGAATTGGCAGTCATTTGTTTGGTTTCAAATATCTTGAGGTAAAAGAAACTGGACCTCCTGAACACCTTGAAATGTGCCAAGTCATGAGTGCTTGAAGAACAGAAAGAAAACTTCGTTCTTTGCCTTTATTTCAGCAGAGGAAAGAAATTACATTTGAAGCTCCAGGTAGTTCTTATTTTTAAGTGCATACATGTGAATGTGTGCAGCAATGTACTGTCAAATGATAAGGACATGTTTTGAGAGTCTCATCAGTAGGCAATATCATTGTTGTGTGAACGAGTTTATTTACATAAGATGACTAGGATGTCACTGGGCGATACAATTTTGTGGGAACAGTTGTATATGTGGCCTGTCTTGGTTTAAAACATCTTCATCTGAGCCATGACTACATAAGCCTCATATGTTTGCTTTTGGTGAAATGCAATCTCCATCAACTATTTTAATTAGTAACATAAATCAATATTTACCCCAAACAAATGAATTTACCCTTTCTGAGTATCTGGGACCTTATAAATTCCATAATCCTATGATTCTCCTTAACTCAGAGAAATCTTGAGAAGGCCGATTAGCATTTAGAGAGTTAATAAATATTTAAAAAAATTGTATTCAAATGTAGCTTCATGAATTATGACAGGTTAAACAAATGCCTGACATGCATTTCTCAACATCAGCAAGTCTTTTTTTTAGGATGTTTGATAAATTAGTTGAACTAAGCATTTTTCCAGTGTTATGAAATGTAGAATTTTACCATATCTCTTCTAAGAATGCTCTGTGCTGTGCTTGTAAGGTTGATAGGTCCTAACTTTAAAGGACAATGGTATGATCACATATAACAGTATTAATTTTGTTGTGTCCAATAAAATCAAGTGACCCTGACAAAGCCTTATGCACCCAGGTTGAAAACAAAACAGGAAAATGAATGTCATTCAAAATGCAATGTTTTTCAGACCTTTATTATTATATACTAAAATTAGGCATTGCTACATTTAATGAAGGAAAGTAATTCTTAGTACTTGACAAGATCATGGTCAAAATAATTCATAAGAGTCCTTTTGGTATTCAAAAGGAATCAAGATGAAAAACATTTATTGGCTATGCAGTATAATCTAAGAAAAATAAGGAACAGCATTTTCAAAGCAGTTGACATGTTCAGAAATCAGGTTCTCACCTACTGGGAGAGATTCAGCCCCTACTACATTCTGCCCTGCTCCTTACTTTGGAGTCAGCCCCTTGTGCTAGCCACTCCTCTGATCTAACAATTCACTGTGTGCTATTTGTCTTTGCTCTTGCAGTTTCCATGGTATTAAATACAGTTGCTTCCTTCTCCACTTTTTCTTAATGTGTTCGTTTCTAAGGCTCACTTTGATGCACCATCTCCACCAAGAGGTCTTCCCAAATGTCTTTCTTTAAACTGGCCCCAAATGTAAAAGCTCATTACCTTCTCTGAGTCCACAGCACTTTGTCCATGATGGTCTTCAAGCAAACTAAGGATTTCTTTACACAAAGGTCCCCAACAAAATATTTTTTGTTATCTTTTCAAATGAGAAGAATGAAGTCTAGTGAGGGCAGTCACTGATTTATTTTCTTTTGCATGCCTACGTGTGTTACAGACTGAGCAGAAAGTTAAGAAGATAGGCAAGATTTTCTGAGCATGAATTTTGTGCCACTGTTCAGTCCCAGGGCTGCAAATTCCCCAAACATATGTCTTAGTGATCCTAAAGATAAATCTTGAGGACGCGTGGAGGAGTTTTAGATATTTTATTACTCATACACTCCTCAGCATCAGCAGGCCAGGAAAGGACTAAACTGTACCTGCAAACAGGAGAAATACATAGAATAGGTTGCATGCCCACAGCACAGGTGAATTTCTTCAAATGTTTTTCAAGAACCTTTTTTTATTTTACAACCAAGGTCACTCTACTTTGACTTTCACCTAAAGATTAGAGATAGTCGAAGTGACCAGTTTCTCCTCTCAATTTCCTTCATTATCACAGTTGTGTAGAGATCTTCTTTTCTCACTGTGAACTTTACTACGCATTGAGCGTTTAACCCAATAGCCATATAATGTGAGCTCTTTCATATCTATTAAACATTTTAACCTTAAAATCAACTCTATGTTAGATTCCATTGTAGACCTTTTCCAAAATAGAAAACTGAAACTTAGGGAGTCATTTGCTTTTCTTATCCAGTGGTGGCTCTGGGTTGCCAAAGAGTTAAAAGTGTGAATCACCTTAGGGAAGGTCAATATGCAGCATGGCATAGCAATTAAAACAGGTGTCAGCTGGGCATGGTGATACATGCTTGGGATCCCAGTGACTTGAGAGGCTGAGGCAAGAGGATCAAAAGTCTGAGGCCAGCATCAGCAACTTAGTGAGCCCCTGTTTCAAAATGAAGACTAAATTAGGGCCAGGGATGTAGCTCCTGGATTTGATCCCCAAAACAAGAATAAACAAGATCCCAACAAAAACAAGAATAAACAAACAAACAAACCCCAGATGTGAGGTATGAAGGTGACATTAGTGAGAGGGTGGAATAGAAGCTTCTAGATTCTCCTTCTCCCATGCACACACTGACTCAACAGCAGGGGATAGATCACTGAAGATCAATTACCATTGTGGAACTGGTTGAGTGGATTCTTTAACTTCAGGGAATACAAAAGAACCCCCATTGAGGCTGATAGAAACAACTAAGATATAATCCTTACTCCTAGAGCAATGCCACATGACCTCCTCCTGTCAGTTTCTCCGAGAGGAGCAAAAGATTGGATCACACAATTACCTTACCAACTCGTCTGGCTGATACATAGGAGTCTAGCTTCTAACTCTCATCTTTGAAAGCTGATGGGGCCTGGCATACTGGAAATACAGGACTGCCAAGAACAAAATTGGTAGTTTGGACTGGCATGAAGTTTAGAGAGGCACCCAGGATTTTGGGTCAGGCTAACTGGTCATGGTCTTTCCCTGTACAAGACAAGTCTGTGAAAACTGGGAAAGGTAGATATTTTGTGTAATACATAGACAGTTTGAGTCTTCATAAAAATGAAAAAAAATAGATAATATGTTCCAAATATAAAAAAAGAATCAAATGAGAAGTTTATTGGCAGACTTGGCCAAGGAGAAAAAAAGAATCGGTGAACTGAAACAAACATTGGAAATTATCCAGAAATGCAAAAAGAGAAACAGAATGAAAAAAGGATGAGGACAGCTTAAGAAACTTGTGCAATATGATTAAGTTGACCAATAAATGCATCATGGGAATTTCAGAAGAATAAAAGAATTAATCACAAACCTACTCAAAATAATAATGGTAGATGATTTCTGAAATCTTAGGAACAAGCAAGATCTCCAGACTGAGGAAACCCAAAAGTAGGTGTAATTTAGGTGTTATTTTCAAAGTCATAGGTTTGAAACCCCATTCTGGCACTTAGGAACCAAGAAACCTTACTCCAGTTTAACTCAGTTGCTCCAATCATACTCAGAGGAGTACTGGCAGCAAGTGTTCAGGGGTTTTGTGTACTTAATGTTAATTTACTGGGGAGATGATAAGAAACTATCAGCACAACACAAGGAATATAACATTAAGCCCATCCTCTTAAAATTATATACCATGTTTCCTTCTTGTAAAATTCCAAATGAAAAATTGCTGTTCTGAACAGTGATCCATTGTTTGTTAAGGACCAAGGATTTTTAAAGGACAGGGTTCCTTAAAGTTAAAGCAGACAGTCCTTATTTCTTACCAATTCTGACCCCACGACCTCCTTTTCACTTCTTAAACCAAAGTAAAATTTCTCTGAGGATTAAAATGAAGACTGGTGAGAGCAGAATAAAAACCAAGGCATGTGCATCTCTAGAAGTCATAGCACATGAATTTACTTAAACTGGTTTTATGATTTTTCAAAGTTTTTTTTTTTTTAAATGAACCAGTGAGTCACTTTAATTTTAATTTTAAGACAGGGTTTCACTAAGTTGTTTAGGGCCTCATTAAGTTGGTGAGGCCGACTTTGAACTTGCCATCCTTCTGCCTCTGCCTCCAGAGTAGCTGTGATTACAGGTTACTGCCCTCAGATGGTTTTTCAAAGGTTTTATTTCATATGGATTTAATCCTTTGCTCATAACAAGGAGAATCACTCACCAATCCAGAATTTCATGAGTTCAGAACATCATGTACTATGCACAAATAGAAACAGAAAGTAGCTCAGAAAAGAGTAGCTGAGTGAAAACAGTTTCCTCATAAATTTCTCCAATTCCTAAGACAGTAAATGAGAGGAAACATCAGAGGCTGCCACCCTGTCACAGGATTAATGTAGCACTAAGGAAGCAAGGAAGTTTAATTCAAATGATTAAAATGTGCCCATGATACCAGTGCAAACCTATGAAGCACTCACTATGGAGCTGGATTGTTACTGAGAACTCCTGAACGTTGTCTTTCTGTTAGCTCATGACTTTGATCCCATCTGACTCCAGGAAAACAGTGGAATTGTTCCAGCTCCCAGTTTCCCTATCGTCTTCTATTTCACCTAAAGTTTATAGGTCACAATGAGATTGTTCTTATGTATGTTGGGTCTCTTTAAAAGCTGCAAAATTAGATTTCTATTTAAAAGGTTTCATTTTCTAGTTATATCAGGTGAGATCCAAATTAATTTTAACAAAATTAAAAATTGCAGGTGTCATGGCTAATTATAGATGGCACTTCTAGGGAGCAGAAAAAAAAATGCCACACTCAAGAACGTACACAATAAAGCATGACTGAACTTAAACTGCCTTGCCTCTTTTTTTTCTAACATTAAAAGTTCTTATGGAGAAGACAGCTAGTTGGATTTATTCACTTTTCTACCTATTTAATCATAGTCAGAGTCTCCTTTTTACTTTCCACTGTTAAGCATTCATTTCTCCAAGTTCCATTTAAAATATAAACCACGACGGGGCTAATACCTTTCCTCTACAATGATCTGCTGTATCCAAGTTTAAGTTATTCAGCAGCTATCATATTAATTATGTCTATTTGTTAAATTATTCCCTCAAGTCCTATAAACATTCCTTGAAATTGAGCATTCATTTTGTATTTATGCATATTTCATTATATTATAGAACATTATATTAAGAAAAGCAATTGTAAGGATTGATTTTTATGATAAATAACCTAACGTTCACAGTCCTTCCATTCTGCTTGCTTAGTCATGCTCATTTTCATAATATGTGTTGAGGAACAGGGAAACTGCTGCTCATCCCAACTGACCATCTTTTTCCACCTTTCATAGTTCACTGCTTTTGTTTCCCTTGTGAACTCTGCCTTCAAGCTATAATGAGGCTGATGCCTATCACTGTTTAATAGTGCTATCATTATGTTTTTTACAGCACAGAGTTAAAATGAGAAATCTGTAATAACCAAATGACTATTTTTTTGGAGCATTTGAGATATGTGATGATTCCTCTGTGTTTCTACAATGGCAAAAAAAATGGCAAACAAAATCAGAGATGTAAAATATATATATTGTACATGATACATAATGCATATAAAATGGAACATCATCATATATAATGTACAGTGTTGAGTATCATATTTATGTGTTTATATACACATCGACTCTTAGATGTTTAAATTCAGCTTTTCTTGAAGTGAACATTTGGAGAATATTCATTTATATACCAGGATAGGATTCACTTAGCTCATCTAATTTGCCAAGAACTTTTCCAATCTCCAAGCAAAGAGATTACAAAGTTAAAGAAGATACAGTACAATGATGCAAACATACATAGGGCATTTTGGGAGACAGATTGAGCATTAGTTTAGCCAAGGAATTAAGAGAAGACTTCTATTTCTTTTCTTTTCTTTTTTGCAGCCCTGGGGATTAAACACAGGTCCTTGTGCTTGCGAGGCAGGCACTCTACCAACTAAGCTATATCCCCAGCCCACTTGTATTTCTTTTAAGTCAAGACTTAAAGATATTAAATAGGAGCAGGGCAAAGAAGTCTAAGAAAGACATTTAAGGCAAAGAAGTATAAAAGTGTCCATTGGTTTTGGCTCAAAGCTATCCATGGAAATTTGGCAAAATCAAGTTCAGTTGGAATTGGGACAGAAATCAGAATAATATGAATTGAAAAGTGTTTGCAAAATGGGGAAAAGGGAATAAAATATAATACCTTTGTAAGAATTTTGGTGATAGAACTATGAATATTATGGATTGAATTGGGTTGCCTCAAAATTCAAATGTTGAGCCACATGTAGTGGTAAACACCTATAATCCCAGCTACTCAAACTGAGGCAGGAGGATTGAAAGTTGCAGGCCAGCCTGGGCAATAGAGCAAGATCCTGTCTCAAAAAATAAAAAGGGTTTAGTTTATTTAGCTGAGCATGATATTCTCCAACTCCATCCATTTAGCTGCAAGTGCCATTATTTCATCTACTTTAAAGCTGAATAATACTCCATCGTATATATATGCCACATTTTCTTTATCCACTCATCTGTTGAAGGACACCCAGTTTGGTTCCATAGTATAGCTACTGTGAATTGAGCTACTATAAACATTGAGGTGGCTGTGTTACTGTAACATGCTGATTTTAAGTCCTTTGGGTATGAACTGAGGAGTGGAATAGCTGGGTCAAATGGTTCTTCCATTCCAAGTTTTCTAAGGAATCTCCGTACTGCTTTCCAGAATGGTTGCACCAATCTGCAGTCCCACCAACAATGTATGAGTGTACCTTTTCCCCCACATCGTCACCAACACTTATTATTGCTGTATTCTTGATAATTTCCATTCTGACCAGAGTGAGATGAAATCTCAGAATGATTTTGATTTACATTTCTCTAATTGATAGGGATGTTGAACATTTTTTATATATTTGTTAACCGATTGTATTTATTCTGTGAAGTGCCAGTTTAGTTCCTTAGTCCATTGATTGATTGGGTTATTTGTATTTTTGTGTTAAGTCTTTTGAGTTCTTTATATATCCTGGAGATTAATGCTCTCTATCTGAGGTAAAGGTGGTAAAGATTTTCTCCCATTCTGTAGGCTCTCTCTTCACATTATTGATTGTTTCCTTTGCTGTGAAGAAGCTTTTTAGTTTGATACGATCACATTTATTGATGCTTGATTTTACTTTGTGTTTTAGGAGTCTTGCTGAGGAATTTGGTTCCTAAGCCAACATGATGGAGATTTGGGCCTATTTTTTCTTCTAGTAGGTGCAGGGTCTCTGGTCTAATGCCTAGGTCCTTGATCCACTTTGAGTAATGGAATGAGATGAAATCTTAGAGCAGTTTTGATTTGCATTTCTGTAATTGCTAGAGATGTTGAACATTTTTTCATATATTTGATATGCAGATGCTAATTCATAATAAGTGGGGGGTGCTAGGGAAGAATAGAGTTACTTTAGATTAGGTGGAAGGGAGTGGAGGGAGGGGAAGGGGCATGGGAGTAGAAAGGATAGTAGAATGTAACAGACATTATCACCTCATGTACATGTATGAATGCATGACAGATGTGGTCCTCCAACATGTACAATCAGAAAAATGAGAAATTATGCTCATTTATGTATGATTTATCAAAATGCATAAATGCATTCTACTGTCATGTCTAACTGATTAAAACAAATAAAAAAATAAGGACTGAGGATGTAGCTCAGTACTTGACTAGTATGTGTGATGCCCTGGGTTCAGCCCAAGTGCCACATAAAAATCAAAACAAAAAATTCACATGTTGAAGTTCTAACTGCCAATAGCTAGGATGTGACTGCATTAACAAGTCAGGTTTTAAAAAAAGTAATTAAGTTAAAATGAAGGCATTGGACTCTACTTCAATATAATGTGTCTCCCAGTCAAAGAAGGAGGTGGGATATAGATATGAACAGATGAAGACCAAGTAAAGACAAAAGGATAAAATGACCTTTTAAAAACCAAAAACAGAGGCCTCAGAAGAAACTCACCCCTCCATTATCTTTATTTCTGTCTTCCAGCCGCTAGATCTGTGAGAGAGTAAGTTGATGTTTAAGCCACCCCGCCCGCAGTGCCTTGTGATGGTAGCCCTGTAAACTAATACACGGAGCCACAGGAACCCCTCTAGCAACATTGAGGAAATCTCTAAAGCCTCTCATACCTCCTGCCACCGTAAGCAAGAGGAGTAACGTTCACAACTGCAGAAGTTTTCTAACAAGGAGAATGTCATCTGCTCATTCGAATCATCAATTGCATCTAGTTAAAATGTACTGCAGGCAAAGTGTATGCCAATTAGATGCATCATCATAACTGTTGGTGTGCATGCTATTTTGTTGTTTATTTATATATTTGTCTTGGTTAAAGGCTACAAAGTCCTTGGAAACAGGAGTTATGTGTCCTCATACTGCCTTCACATAGAAACAGTTTTTCAAATGTTAGTTAAGTTAAGCTAAATGATATACTGCTTGGAATATAAAGGACCACATGCTTTATTTTAATATATAATCCTGGAAATAATACTTGACAAATTCTTATAAAGTTTATTATCTGAGTTCCTCTTAGAGGTAAGTACAGAAACAGAGGTAGTAAAAGCACAACCTGAAGTTATAAATTACAATGAAAGAAATTTTTAAAAGGTTGTTTATGATAGCCACAGAGGCTATGTGTCTATTTCTTCATTCTTTTTAATGGTAAAGGGAGGAAGAAGTGTGAGAAGATAAGGTGGTATTTTCATTGCTGGCATGTCCCTAGGCACCTTGAACAATATGCCAAAGAAACTAGAGGTCAGATGCTATTAAAGACATGCAGCATAGTATCAGAGAATTGTTCATTAGCTAGAGTGCCTGGAGACCATGTACTTCTCTGAAGGATCATATATAATAACTTTGATCTCTAAATTTATGACTAAAAAGTCCTTGATCATGTTAACACCATTGCTTTTTGGCTGTGTTTCATTCTAATCATGATGAATTTTCTTAAGATATACACCTTTCATGTTCAGGTAGAAATACCCTAAGATATGATTAACAGTTGGCACTAAATTGGATTTTTTTCCATATACAGGAAAACAATCATAAGTCAGACAAGCAACCAAATCAACATTCACTAGAGAGCTGCTTTTTCAAGGAATCAGCATAAAGAAAACTATTGAAACTCCGTTGCAATGTCGAGCTTTTGTGTGGGGGATAGAAAGTAGCTGTCTCAGCCTAAGTTTCATGTCTGTAAAATTGTACTGTCACTATTTCAAGTGAAGCCTGAAAGTGGGAACTATAGAGGGAGGCATGAGCTATAAATGAAAGGCCGGGCAACTAAAACCCTTGAATCTGAGTCTGAAGTAGTCATTTAATATCTGATAATATCCTATAATTACAGCAAAGGTTCCCAGTAAATGTTCTGCTTCCTGATAATTCTTTCAGTCAACTGAACTAATCAAAAACAGGAACACAAAACAACTTTTGGGTTGATTTCCTTCCTAACCTTGATTCAAGCTTAACATCAGAATAAATGTATTTGGAAGTTGCAAGATTTTTCACATGATATTGGGATTTCGGCATTAAAAGACGTTAAAAGGCAGATAGACCCTGCCCTTCATCAAAATAGCAAACAATTCCTCTGAGATCAGTGGTTCTAACTTTAGTCATATCAGATTGATCTGGAGGGTTGAGAAAAATACAGACTCCTATGACCTACCCAGCTAAGTTTTTTCAGAAGTTGTGGAGTGGCATTGGAGACTTTTTATTTTGACAATCTCCAAAATGACAATGGTGTTGTTGGTCTGGAATCACACTTAGAGAACTTCTGCATCAGATTTTGATTTTAGTCTTTGATCACATTTAGAGGTAGGAAATCACTAACTTAATTCAACCAATAATTATCAAGTGCCCACTGTCTGATTAGAATTGTGCTGGGGTAAGCAAAAATAGGAAAAGGTCACTGATCTTAATAAGATTAAGTTTAGAAAAAGAAACATAAATGCAGAAAATTTCAATCTAATATGTTTCATGATAATATAGACACAGACATGGGGTATTGTGAGAGCATAAAGGAGGGTCAGCTTCCCAAACTAGGGTGCAGGGGTGCCTTCTTCAAAAACAGTTCAGCCACCTAAGCATAACCTTGAAAGGGGGAAGCTGGGAATGGAAACATTAGGAAAATTGGTACGGAAGCAAGAAATACCCAGCTATGAACTGGAAGCAACAGAGATGGCAAATATAAAATTTTATTATAAATTACAATAAAAGAAAGATCTTTAAAATGAGATAACCATTATGAGCATAAAGGATCTATGTGCATTTCCTTAGTTCCTGGTAATGATATTTCAAATATCAAATGTGATAGTCAGAGAGTTATGAATTTCTTTATTATCTATATATGTCTCTACTAAATGTCTCATTAGAAAACTTTTATTATGAGAAAACTCTACCATGCATGTACAGTCCTTAATATTTGAAGGTCCTGAACATCCTAGAAAATTTCTTCCTACCTAGGGGAACATAAAAGTTGTTTTTATGTTCTTTCCCTGAAGTGAAGAAAAAGCATTTCATCTTGTTTTTAAGTGAAAACAAAATGATAGGAAAGGTAATGGACCTTTGCCTTTCCAGGGCACCTAGAAGTCAAGTAATGAGGGGTCAGGTAATGCGCCCTCTGTGCAAAAGCTTTTAGAAGTAGTGGGAATAGTGCCCTGGGAAGTGGGTCACAGAACTTTACCCTTAACACCTTCCATCAAGCTGACTTCTGCCCTGCTGACTCTCAGGGGAAGGCAAAAGAGCTTTTTTGTCCATGAATTTCGGTGCCATCATGGAATTTGGTGGGAAAAAGAATAATAAAAGAGCAGAGAATTCATAACCGACTGAGATGTTCTTGGGCCTGAAGAAAGGTAACAGGTAATCCAGTCATAGCCAAACTGAGCTTGGTAGTTTCAGGGAACTGGTGAAGCATACAGGTAATGTTGAGTAGAAGACTCTAGAAGCTGCATACTGTAGGCTTCCAGCTATACACAGCTCAAAACCAGGCTCAGCAAAACTAGAGTGGCAGAATCCAGGATAATGGGCTACATTTAGTGGGAGAAAGGGCATATTGAGAAGAGGCAGGAGAGTTTCTCCACTGGTGTTAGTATCTATGCTTTCTCATAGATGTTGGCACATAAGAACTTTCAAACAGGTTTTTGTTTGTTTGTTTTTGTGGTGGTTCTGGGAATAGAATCCAGGGCCTTCCTCTGAGTTGGTCAGAACTCTTCCCAAATACCCGTATGACTTTCAGGACTCACAACTCACATGATATTTGAAGGACAATGCACATTATATTTGGAGTAAATCATCTGATTTCTAGGTAGAAAAGTTAGAAAGTTAGTGTTTTAATTTAAAGAAGAGATGAGACAGAGAGGTGGGAATAGTGAAATAGGATAAATTCCAGAGAGTTTTCAGTGGTAACCCTAATAGAGACCAATTAAAAAGGGGTTAGAGTAAATATTTCAAATTACTCCAAGATTTCAGATTTGAGTGACCATGTGCCTAGTGATGCTTTAACTAGGAGATAAAATCTGAGATGCCAGTGCTTCTTTAGGTTACCTTACCTGATAAGCCAGAAATGTGCATAGAAGCTAGGTGCAGTGGCATATGCCTGTAATCCCAGTGGCTTGTGAGGCTGAGGCAAGAGGATCAAAAGTTCAAAGTCAGCCTCAGCAATTTTGTGAGGCACTAAGCAAGTTAGAGAGACACTGTTTCAAAATAATATATAAAAAGAGCTGGGAATTTGACTCAGTGGTTAGGCACCCCTGGGTTTAATCCCCAGCACCAAAACAAAAAAAAAAAAAAAAAAAAGAAAAGAAAAAAGAAAAAAAAACTGTGCATAGAGACACAATCTCCTTTTCTAAGGAGTCATCCTATTTTGCTTTGTTCTTGACTTATTTGGAAAAAATAAGATTGTCATCTATCCAGGATTTACAAATGCTTTAGCAATAGCTAAGTAGTGCTCAAAGGAGTTTAAGTTGGTGTTGGTTTTTCTCTCCATGTTTCAGGTTCATAAGACATTGGGGTTAATTTGATTCAAAATGAAAGAAACATGAATCTGGGTTGGCAATGGAAAGAATAATGAAAAGGCTGTAGAGAATAATGATTGGAAAAAGGTGTAGAGAGATAATGGCTCTACAGCAGAATATGAAGTCCCTTTCTTTAAAACTATTGTTCTGCCTGATGCCTGAAATTCCATTATTAAAGATATATTCTATGCATAAGAATTTTCTTCTCCCTCCCTGATATTTTCTTAAAATGTTCAAATATTCATGAGAATGATGTTTATCACTTTCATCTTTTATTGATAAATTGAAATGAACAAATGCAAAATTTTATGGAAATTGAAGTTAATTTAAATATGATATGTAGTATAATGCAATGACATAGCAAGTGCTAATTACTATTTCCAACCCAGAGACCGGAAAACAGCAATTACAACAATTTTACAATTTTAAATTCCTTTTAATTTATTATTAATATTATTCAAGCAACTTCTCTGAAGAATTTAAATCAAAATGTGAACAACTGTCATCTTTCTGGAATTATCTGCACAATCTCAGAAGTTGGGGAATGCCAACAATTGTTTTTCTTTTTGTGATTTGCCACTCTTTAAAATACATAGCAAACTTTTACCTAAGTGGAAACAACTACTGTGAAGTTATATCGTACCCATAATAAAATTAACAACTATATATACACCAAACCAGTTTGAACACTGGCAATATGAATATATTTACAAAATCTCTACAGGGAACTTTGATTCCTTCATAGCCAAAATAAAAATAAACCAGAAGTTTGGAGAGTATGGCAATGTTTCCTAAACTCTGCTGAACGTTAGAATCACCTGGGGAGACTTTCAAACGCCCACTTCTCAGATAATAACTAATACCAACCAAGACAGAATGTCTGGAGAGGGAGCTTGGAATCATTATTTTTTAGAATACCCAGGTGATGTTTTAAAATGTACTGCAAAATTTGGAAATCACTTGAGTAATGCAACAGTTTAATATTTGCCACATTGGTTTATAAAACAATGAAGTTTTATATAAAACTTAGTTTGGGAAAACAATGGGAATAATTCCCTGATACCTCCTCCCACTAATCCTTCCTGACCTACTTCCTTCACAATTCAACATTATGTGGCTTTGGAGACAGGAGAAGAGAAGAAAAGAAAACATAAAGAAGACCAGAGGAGTATCAGACAGTTCTCAGTAATTCAGCAGTGGGGGGATTTGAGCATTACAATGGAAATTCCCTTATTTCATCCAGAGGTTTCCTTTGTGCAGCACTCAAATTGGTTTTGTTCCTATCTCCCCTTTTTTCTGAGAACAAGCAGATTAAGTTTAGGTGGAAAAGCTTTAGGGCACTAACTGATTAGTGGGAGAGGAATGATTAGTAGTGAGTACAGTGAGCCTTGCCTTCTCTCTTGGTATACCTCTGGGGTCCTGTCTACACTGATTGTGAACTTGACAATTTCTTCTTATAATTATATAGAACAGTGGACACATTTTGAAGCTATGTGATAAGTTGCATGAGAATTAATGATTTGCACATTTTGTTTGATTGCTAAATATTCACCCATTTTTTCCTATTAATGTCTTTCTTGTCTCAAATGCTATGTAGTTTGATATTAATATGCTACCTTTCAGTGGTTTTCGCTGTTTCTCCTAAGAATTATTTTTCTCTATTAAAAATATAAGATGATTTTCAATATATTTATTTTGAAAACGGACAGTTTTGGAATGATCTCTGCCTCTCAACCTTGGTATTCCATTTACCAAGTCTGGCAGATCAGTTGGCTAACATCACTACCTGCTGCTTCTTTCTAGCAGAACACTGAATTGGTTTGGGTTTTGACCTTTGCTGGGCATTGCCTTAGGAGACTGAGCTTCATTTTTTAAAGCCAGTTCTGTCATTTCATTCCTCTATTCTGGTGATTGATTCTCACCAAATAAGTAGTCAAAGTTTGCCATGGAGCTTCTGGAGGAGGTTACACCCTTGGGTAAAAGGAACAAGCTCTTGGGGAGAGACCCTCAGCCCATCCTTCTTGTCTTGAACGCCAGTGTTGGAAGGCATGATGCTTGCATCCATGATAACCATATTTAAAACAGGAGGGGACAGCCAAAAAGAACGATAGGAAATCCCCCTCGGGCATTTCAGGTTTATGAAAGATGTAAATTTTGACAGTTAGACAAATGTGGATCTTGCATCCATAGGCAGGAAATGCCTAATGGGTGGTTTCTGAATGAGCTGAGGCAGGCATCCTGTTGGCCTCTCTGAGATTCCAAGTCTCTGAGATTGGAAGTGGTGGCCAAGTTGATGGTAAAAATACTGATTCTGTTCCTGGGTATAAAATCCTCAAAATAGTCCCCCTTGCCCTGGTTGCACTGATCTCTCTTACTCAGCACTTTCCTTCCCTCTCTCTACTTCTTCCAATTTCACGGAAATTTTTCTATAACTGAAAAATTCAGTAGCAAGAGAAATAATTATATTAGAAAAACCAACTTTTACAGTAGTATCCATCATACATTTTTTTGAACTTTAGGCATAATACTGGAAATTTCAGGAATAATGTTGGAATATACTTATATAAAAAACTCAGATGATATTCAATGTATAGAAGTAAAATGAAAGTCCTCTTTCAAGATACTCCCACCCCATTCTAAAGACTATTTTCTTCTTTTAAAACATATTTTTAGTTATAGATGGACACAATACCTTTATTTTATTTTTATTTTGTGCAGTGCTGAGGATCAAACACAATGCCTCACACATGCTAGGCAGTCTCTCTGCCACTGAGCTACAGTTCCAACCCCAAGACTAATTTCTTTTGTAGATGCTTTTATTATTAGTCATTTAGTTTCAAGACCATTGATTCATGCATTTGCACACATAGATATTTTATATGATATATACACCTTTATATAAATTTTTGATTCATAAATTATATTATGCCATACCTCTTCTAAAATTAATATTTTTCAATGGAGATTTTTAATGTCTTTAATGTAGATATTTAACATGAATCTTTAATATAGATCCATCTCATTTTTAAAGCAAGTGTGATTTCTTTATGTCTAGTGCCAAATCATAATATAATTAACTATCTTCTTATTGGAAGATAGTTTTAGAGAGATGTCCCTTTCCCCTTAATCATCAGCATATTACTTGTTAACCAGACTGCTGTCTTCTAAGTACTCAGTGAATAGCATTCATGTCCAAAACAGTATTTTACATGGTCTCCACTTTCTCTCTCAATGAGTAAAATTTTAAACTCTACACTTTGATTTTCCCTTTATAACTGGAATGTTTTCATGGATATTTCTTTACAAGTAAACTTCACAAGTTTAATAACTGCATGATTGATTTCGTTTGTTTTCCTTCTCCCCTATAAGTTATTGATTTTCTCTTATAAATTAGTGAAAAAATTCTAGTCTTCCAGTCAGGAACTTTGGGCCCTGGAGCAAGTAACTTAACCTCTCCGGTCTCAGTTTCTTTATTTGTAATGAAGCGGCTTAGACTGACTTAAAATACTGTGTGCCTTTGATTCAGCCTCATTTATTAACTTGAAAAGAGGGTCTCTTCTCAAGAAGGAAGAGTTCCATGACAGTTAGCATTTGCTATTTATTTTCTAGACTTGGTTTGAGATAATTTAATTAATTAATTTAATTAAATTAATTAAACTGTTAGTTATATTGACTTTACATACGTTCAGATCTAAATATTTTTTATAGCTCTTAGCATTGTAAATAGCACCTTGTTTTCTCTTACATTTTCTAATATGTAGACAAATTTGATTCACTTTTTAATTAATTGATCTGTCTTGTTGAACTCTCTTATCAGTGCTTACTATTTTACCTATGGATTCTTTTGAGTTTCCTAGATAAATCATGATAAAAACTGTAAATAATGTATTTCATGGATAACTTTGATTCATTATAATGCATCTTATAACTTTTTCAAATACATTTTTTAGCATTCTTCCTCCTCAAGGTAACCAACATCAAAGATATACATAAATCCAGTCCATGTTTTAATTCTTTTCTTATAAATATATCTCAAGAAACAATATGTAGAATTGACCTGAGTAATTAGGTATTTAAATAATTGTCATAATCGAATACACTGCAACTTATTTCAATTTTCTTTTTTCAATATTGTTTTCACATTTTGTCCATGTCAATTTATATAGCTGTAGTTCCTTTTAATTACTTGATATTATAACAGTAAATGAATGTAGCATCTTTTACTTTTCATTCAATTAGTACTGGATAATTGAATAGTTACCATCTCTTCTCTAGGAAAAAAAGTAATATTGCACAGAACATCCTATATACTTTCCTGAGAGTTAAGAAGGGTGTTTGTCTTTAGTCACCTTCAACAGTCCCTCTCACCAGCAGTTTGAAATACAGACGAAATGAAAACTCCCCAAAATGAAGAGATCCAATCAATAGTCCAGAAGGTAAGAGGTTAATTTTAGGCATTCTGTGGGACCACCAGGAGAACTTTCCTCCCCTTCCTTCTAGCAGGAGAAATGTGGAAGAAAGGGGAATCCAAAGATTGTGAGTATACAAAGGAAGGGATCTTAGGAGCTGAAACTGTTCTGAGGTCTTCAAGTAGACTTTGAGGCCTTGAGCTCCCTGCCTTTGGGAATCTTCTCTCCCAAGGATGCTTGTATTTAAGGTGGTCCCAGGAGCATCTGGCTGACCTGGGCCACATGATCACAGAGACCTGCTGCTTTATCATCATCTCCTCTTGTCCTGTTTCCTGTTATTGGGTACCTGATGTTGGTACTCCACTGGTGTGAACTAGAGTAAGCTAAGGGACCAGGGACACCAGTGGTTCATCTTATTAAGCATATTAATCCATAGATTGAAGGTGAAGGAGGAGGCCAAACTAAGATCAAGAAAGAAACATGGTGTGGAAGAGAAGATCTCAGAACTGAGTGTTTTCTCAAATATTGATAAATTATATCTCGTTCCACTGCCTCCGGTATTTCCTGAAGCCTCCTTGTTTCCAAGGCTGGCCATGAGACTGGGTTTACTCAGTGAAAAAATCAGTTATCCCCATTATTTCAAGTCTGATTCCTCAGACTTGTCCTTCTGCCAGGTTCTCCATTTCTGATACACCCTACAAGAGTGCTCTTTCTCTGAATCCTCTTTCCACCTGCTCCTGCAGTCTTGTGAGTGTTTCCTTCACCTGTCTCACATCTTCCTAAAACGCTATCAGGTGACTGTCCATCTTGAGAATCATGTTTTTCACCATAATCTCTGAATCTTCTGATAAATTTTATCTAATTTATGTCAGTCTTCACACATCAATAATTCTTTGCATCTTTCTAGAAATGAGTCAAACCATTAGTAATCTTTTTGTTTGTTTGTTTTGTTTTTTCTCTCTCCTTTGGCAAAACTTCTGTATCTTTTCAGGTCTTCTGTTTGTTTCTCTTCCACTTTGACTTTTTGTTAAGCTTTTTTGCTGTTTTTGTAAACTTTCCATTTCCTCTACTTTCCTCACAAGCATTTAGAGTTTATTTCTCACAAATTAGAGGATGTTTGGTTGTCAAAAAGTAATAATCTCACTTTTTTTTTTTTTTTTTTTTTTTTTCAAATTATGGAAGCTTTCTTTCTGGCAATTTTGGAAAGCCAGTCCATAGAGACCTAGAGTTGAGTTTTAAGAGCCAAGTTCAAAGGAGAATACCTCCCAGCAAATTAGAGTCCCTGGGCATCTGCCTAAGCTCAACTTTTTATTTATATCCAGTTAAGAATATTTAAGTAAAATTTGTAGGGTAAATGTTCCTTAAAGCCCACTTAAGTATGAATAACCATAAAGGAACAAAACAATAATCAAAATCCTCAAATTAGAAGGGAACTGCTCTTAAAATAGAATTGAGGAATGGACCCATATCACAAACTATAAGTAATATCTGCTACACTTTGTGAAGACTGCCTGTTTTTAACTACGTGCTCTGGTGTGTGCGTGTGTGTGTGTGTGTGTGTGTGTGCGCGTGGTTGGGCATGGGGATGAAGCTGAAATGGTCTTTTGATCTCTAATTACTTATCTGGACATGTTCAGTGGAGATTTCTAGTGCTCTGTCTGCAATAACTGCATCAGACGTGACAGGTGCCTGCTCTTTGGAGCAAGCTGGAGTGCAGAGGCCTGGGTTTCCCTTCCTACATTCCTTGGTTGACATAGCACTCTGGGATTTTCCCTCATCACAGTGCCACTAAGAATCTGACCAGAGTACCTGCTGCTCTTGATCATAATCCTTTTCTCTTCTCATTTCTGGGAAATATTTGTCCAAAATGTTGGCTAAGCACTTCTTTCTCAAGGCATTCTCTTTCTTCTTTAAAACTGTGATGTCCCCTTGTTTTTAACAGTAGATTTTGATTGCTCACTAAACCTAGAACCAGAATCATGATTGATAAAACAAAACAAAAACCTAGTTCACCTTTTCTTCAAGGTCATGATAATTCAGTGTTTAAACTTCCCTAGTGAAGGAAAATATAATAAAATGAATTGACTCCTGTGAGAACTCTCCATGACCAGGCACTCTTCTAAGCATTTGTATAGATTATTAAATTAGTCTGCAGGAAGACTCTGTGAGGCAGATGCCATTATCAGATCACAGGGTGAGCCCTATCTGATCTAAGGGACTGTGAGAATAAATTTGGAACTTTGTTCTTTTTCTATAGCCTTGAGTTCACTTGGGCCAGACCACTCTAATCTGGAGTATGTAAGTTGAAGAATTTATTCAATTTGTTCACACCTGAAGTTGTAGTACATCATAGGTATATCAGGTATTATCCCAAGATTGATGAGGTGCACCTGACTAGATAAGGTTTGCCAGTACATACTTTACTACATGCAGAACTCCTCTGATCTTAAAGAATTCTGAGCTGGTTCTGTTTGCTCCTACCAAGTGAAGGTACAGGGGTTCACACTTTCGCATCATTACCACCACCGCCCTAGGTGCTGGGAACATCCACAATTTAGGAATTTATGAATATTTTAGCCTGGATCCAGAATAAGAAGGATAGGACACCTCTGGGTACCTCTTTTGCTGGGGAGTCACAGATCAAGTGCTGTTCCCTGGAGATGCATCTTTGTACCTAGGTAAGAAGAACAGCCTCAAGATGCTAGGTATGCCCTTGTGTGCATGTCCCCTTCTGGCCCCTCTTTCCAATAACCTCTCCATCCTTAGCACATGGAATACATTTCATTGCAAGAGCAGGACATTTGGTCATTCTCCCTCATCACACTCTTTCCCCAAAATAGTCATTGTGAGTTGTTCCCATTCCCCAGAGTCCCCTTCTCTCACTTCATTTCTGTTCTGTCATCTCTTCCCTGCAGAATGGCCTGCTAACTCAATGGGGGTAGATCCAAAGATAGAAAGAAACACCAGTGATTCCAAAATAACAGTGCAGACACATCATGAAAACTTCAAAACATTTATCCTGGCACATTTAAAAAAAATCACACAAGCAGCATATTAAAAGTCTCACTGGAAAAACTCAAATGATTAAGAAGTTTAGTAAGACTTCATTCTCCTTATTCCTTCTCCAATTTATTCCATTTCTTGAAGTTAATTTTATTAGCCATTTGCTTGGTAAACTTTCATTTTTCCTACATGCGCAAGCAAAATTTTCTTTTTTCATGTAGAACATAAACTAGGTCACCTCAGAATGCTGTAATTCTGTGATTCACTCTCTCCCAGTGAGTCATCCACTGATAAAGTAGTCCTTTTCATGGAGAAGTATTTCCGAAAACTAATAGTTAATATCTACTGAGTGCCTCTAGTGTGTAACAGACTGGTCTATCTGCGTTTTTGTAATTATCAAATGTAATTGTCATGATATCTTCATGGAATAGGTACAGTTGGTAACCCCATGTGACAGATAAGCATAGACAAATGGCAAGTGGCTTGTCTGAGGCATCAGAGCAAGTCAAAATACAGACATTCATTACTGTACTCTGTTGCCTCTATCTGGGAAACATGATGAATCTGCCACCAAATTTTTAAACATCACATTAGTTTTTTATTTCTCTTAAGAATAGCATGGATTGTTATGTGGAGAGGTAAACAAACTGACAATTTTTTAAAACCCTATTTGGTGAGTTAGTGACAAATAGAGTCTAGGTTTTTACCCACCCACCATCTTTTGTTTTATAGCTTGCTCAATGAAACATATGTAATATCAGGCTTAAGAAGTAGTTCAAATAGTCAAAGAAAGATGAAGATATGTAGGAGACTACTTAAACTTGACCAGTTCTGGTAGCGTAGTATTATTGGGGCCCAGGTGCAGAGCCATAGAAAACCTTGCCCTGGGTCTACTCCACCAACTGCTGTGGTCCCTGGGGCAGTAGCTTTTCTGGTTTCTTGGTATAGCAACATCCTCAATTGGAGAGAATCATAAGGAAGCCTTAAATTTAGTTAGCAGCTGTACGTTCTTGATGCAATAATATTTTTCAGAGTGTGGGAGGACATCAAGCTATGAAAATATCCTTGGAGAGCTTTACTTATTAACTTTAGTGTTTTTTCAACCTTCCTAGTACTTTTTTCTCATTAAACACCAGGAGATTCCCTTCATTTTTCAGATTCATTTTGTTTTTCCTTTGTCTAATGAATTTTCAGACACTTTTTGATGATCTCTTAAACTTGGAATAAAGTAAACTTTTTTAAAAAATAAGAAGACAGTGCTGATGATAAGAAGAAAAAGCCCTAAAATTAAGAATACTCTTCATAGTAACCTATTCTTTGGAAAGGACAGTTCAAGTTTTCTAGTTCAGGGTGTATAAATAAAAGTCAAGGATTCTCTGGGGCATCTCTGGGGTCCTTATATCTAATCCTGATGGGTCTCCTACATTCTGATATATAGGATTGATACATAAGAAAACAAGATGTTTATATATGACTGTCAGAAAAACAAAGAGTTCTTTTTGAATATGTGTGCCCCATAAACTACATAAGGTATACTTAAATTATTATTTGTTGTTTATTTTAAAATCAAACTGAATTGGTTGTCTTATATTTTTTCCCAGCTTAATCTGGCAACCTACTGATGGACTATGATGGAATCATTCAGGGACGGCTCACAGTGACTTTTGAACAAATACAAGTTACAAGAGTCCTGGGTATAATTGAAATTCTTTATAAATGTAGCTCAGAGGCCATGGTCATGTAAGTACTTTCTTGGGATTCCCTGAACCAGGGAGATCTTCCCTGACTTTTTACTTCAGGGCTTTGTAGTAAGCCTAGAAGCCCACATCCAAAGGGGAATTCCCAAGTCCACCTCATCCTCATATCCATGTTTCCAGTTAGAAATAGAATCTCTCTAGAATCTACATGTGGATGACACTAGATAAGAGCTTTGTGAAACGAGAGTGATATAATTTTTTTTTTTTTTTTTGAACCGGGGATTGAACTCAGGGGCACTTGTCCACTGAGCCACATCCCCAGCCCTATTTTGTATTTTATTTAGAGATCGATATAATTTTTACCCTATATGGCAGACTTTGGCTTTCTGGAAATTTTTAACAGTAGCAAATGTGAAAGATTCCAGGTCCCTAGATAGACAATCCTGTTATATTTCTGGATATGTGATGTGGCAGCTATGGTTCAGAAAGCATAGGTCTGATTTTAGGAAAAGCAAACCCAAGTTTAGTTGTATCTGGGGACCAGGTGAAGTCCTGAGTTACAAGATCACCTTTTATGATTTGTGGAAATGAAATGAACCACAACTAGTTTCCAAAATGGAAATCTCAGAAGAAAAATTTGCTTCATCCACTGTGCAGAATCTTATGTTTGTGTTTATCAATGGCATTTTGAAGGTAAAGCTTATTTATAGTTATAGAGGTCTGGGAATCTCCCATGTGCTCTTTGAACCCTTACTCCTAGAAAGAAGGCAGGGTTGAAGCCATAGAATAGACAGGAATTTTCTGGGGTTGTAATTGCATTGCCCAATCCCTCAAGACATGGTGCTGCTCCCTAAGGGGCTCAAAGAGATTTTCAACAGTTTTCTTGCCTTTGAATGCACTGAGGAAGGAAGTTACTGAAGCTAGCATGTCTGTGTCAGAGGATTTCAGATATGCAAGAAAAAGACCATCTAGTAACACTGGTATACAAGAACCAAGAACAGAAAATTAGCAGGAGTAGAGTTGTCTAGAGTAGGAAGGTCTTTGCTGGAATTTGACAAATGCAGTAGAATCAGGGATGACAACCAAGAGTACTGGACTGTGATTTGTGTAGCAGTTCAGGGAGTGAGGAAAGGCATGGGGCTTGGCCTCCTTGTAACTGATCAAGTTGCCATTCATTCATTCATTTGTTCACACATTTATTTAATAGATATTTATTGAGTTACTATCATGAATAAGGTAGTGTTCTGGGTCTTCAGACACAACAATACAGACAATAGATTTTCCTTCTTTCAGGGGTTTAGAGTTCAGTTGGAGGAACTATTACATAGGCAATTACTCTATAGAAGACCAAAGAAGTAGGATCTCTGTGAGTGCAAACAGTATGGTCAACTAATTGAGCTTAGTGGGGGCATAGAAGATAGGGAACCCAGGAAAAATTCTCAGAGGGAGTGACAGTGGAAATCTTCAGGATGAGGAGAAATTTCCAGATCCTTTCCAAACAAAGAGGGGGAGAAGGAAAACAGTTTCAGTCAGAGGAAAGAATTTGTACAGAATCCCTAGGATGAACAGCCCAGGGTATGCTCTTCACATGACTGGAGCATGAAGAGCAGGGGAGACAGTAACAGGGGATGTGCCAGGGAAGGGAAGCAGGGCTCTGTGGGCTAGGATAACAAGTTTGGACTTTGTGCTGTGGGCAGCAGGGATGCCCTGAAGCAATTAAGCAGAGCAGTGACTCCATCAGACATGTGTTTCAGAAAAGTTCCTTAGATTTGTGAGTATAAACTGGATTTAACTGGGCATCAACATGAGCATTTTTGTTTGCTTGCTTGTTTTTCTTTCTTATATGAGACAAGGTCAGAAGCTACATCCATTAGTTGCACTAAAGGGAAATATGAAATCCATGATATCTCCTACGATTATTCAGGGAAGTCTTTTCTTTGTATTATTTTAAATTATTTCAGAAACTGAAAGGGTTATTCCTATAGAAAGAATCTGACATATGTAATAACTAATGGAAAAATGGAGTTTAAGCGATTTCTGGTTGTGGTTCCAGATGCAGAAGTTCCAGCTTTCGGACTCCTGTCCTTCTTTACCTCCTCCTCTTCCTTTTCCCCAACCTCATGAGGATGAAAGGATATTCTAGGAATCTTTGATCAAATTCCGTTTTATGAGTTGCCTGGGGTGAATCCCTGAAGTCCCAGTCCTCACTCAATAATGTAGAATATGCAATATGCAGATGGCAGACCTACCTACTAAATTTATCCCTGTTCTAGTCCTCATTAGAATTGTACTAATAATCGCCATTAACTAATAATTTGCTAAGAGATAAATTTTCTTCATCATTTTATGAAGAAAAAAGTGAGGTCAAGATTATGTGATAAATGCTTTTGTTCCATCTTCTTGATAGATTTTTTAATAACTCTGTAAAATGTATACAGCCTGTCAAATTGATTACTTTCTGTTTTCATTTCTCTGTAACAAGTCAAGAAAAAACAAGATTCACATTAGAGTCCATGTCCACACAGCTATGGATTGCTATCTTTTTGCAGTAGATGCAACATAAGGTATTACACTTCTTCCCTCCATTCTATCTTAAGAAGCAACCAAAATAAAAATCACATTAAAGCAATGAAGGGAAACTCAGTCTACAGTGGATTTGCTTGAAGGAGATCATTGTTTAACATTATACAACCTTTTTCATTACTTTTCTTTTACCTTGTTTTGCTCATCCCAAGTAAATCATTAAAATGTCAGTTTTCCCCTTTAAAAAAAGTATGTTTTTATTTTATATGATATTTAAAATAGTCCTATTAAGCAATATGCTTTAGATACATGAGAAATAGCCACTAGGTAATTTTAAGTTATGGTTGCTATTTCTTCTGGACACACAGTTGCCTGAATCTATATTCATAAGCACAACTCTTTCTTAAACCAAAGTACAAATCATTAGACTCTCTTGTGCTTTGGAAAATGTTTCACTTTGACAATAATAAATTACTTTAAGGAGAAGTTACAAGCCTTAGGAGTTGAAGAATTCTTATCTTTTATCTGGTTGTCTCTCAGTAACGATCTGTTTATGGAACAAATGAAGCAAGAAGGACGGACAAAAATAAAAGAAGCCAAACAGACAAATAAATTAACAAAGGAACAAAAATACACCAGATAGAAGACTGAAGATATAGGACATCTTTCTCTTTATATCGGTATTCTCTTAAATAGCAGATATAGCTATAATCATACCAGAGTGATGGAGAAAAACTATGCCCAATATGAAAAAGCAATATCTTACTCAAAACTGCTATTTTCATTTTGTATTTGTTCAGAGAGAATTTTTGCCTATTTTAATTGAAATTCCCATATGAAAATAAAAATTGTAAGCCAAATTACAAATTATAAACCAAAGATAAAAGGAAACATTAGTATTGTCTCTGAATTTGGGATTTAGTTTTTGAGGCATAATGTATTTACATTGAGGTGGTACTTCAGACAGTCTTTTATATCAAAGTATAAAAACCATATTCAAGCACAAAGCACCTGAAACTCCCTCACCCTCAGATTCAAGACTTGGATCACAGAAGTAGTAGAAAACAAACATGTAAAAACCTATGCTTCACATTAAGGAAGATTGTTACACAATAATGTCTAGAGTTCTATGATGTATCTATAAAATCTGCTATAAAAATCTAGAAAATATTTAGTAAGAGAGAGTACAATCAAAATCTATGAAAATGTATTTTTTTTCCATAAACAAGAAAGTAGAAACTCAGGACTAAAATAGTTAAAAATGGCAAAGAATCTGAATAAGCACAGACTTCCAACTACTACACCATAAGCAATTTGTTACAGGAAAGAGTTGAAAATTATTATAACCAAGAATCAACTTTATAATGAAGAAAAGAAAAAATTAGAATGAATTATAGGAAATATGTATGTATGTATATGCATACATACATATATATGAAAGAGACAATTGATCTGCTTAAAAAAATCTACTTATACCTTGGTACAATTTCACTCTTTGTATTTTTTCTCCTTGCCTTTATTATATTTTTTTGATTATACACATATACATAATGTGTTTGGACAAAAAATTGAAAAGCTCAGGAAAACAGGAATAGGAATAAAAACATTCTTATGGACAATATATAAAGAAAACCACTTGAAATTCGTCGTGAAAACAAGAACACATAAGTTTTTTTTTTCCTGCTAGATACTTGCATAGTAAACTACATAAATTACTTAATTCTTACCAGAGCCCTAGGCAATAGGAACTGTTATCATTTCACTACTCTTGATGGTTGACATTGTTTGGATTAGAGAATTGGTAAGGGGCAGAACCAGAATTTAAGCCCAGGTCTCTGTAACTCTAGAGGTTTTAAGCCATTTTGCAACGCTGCCTTATCTTCTCATGTTAATGACAAATACATTATAACATAACTCAAATCACACTGCAGACTGATGAATTTCAATCAGTATTATATTGTGAGCAGTGTCCATATAATTAAATGTCTTGGAAATAATTATATCAACATGTAGGTATGCAGCAATTTGTTTAGCAATTCTATACTCTTAGAGCTAGTGGCAATTTCTAATAATTTACTATTATTAGTAATGTTGAATCAATTAGTAATGTTACACAATCAATGTGTAACAATCTTCCTTAATCTGAAATATTTTAATCATTTTTTTGTTTTCTTAAGATATATTAAGTCAATTTTTTTTCCAGTCCCTAGTTTTATTATACTACTATGTATCCCACAAAATTGGATATATATCCTTTTTCCAATTTGGATAAACTATGAATAGAATTAAATAGAAATCTATGCATAGTACTATTTCTCTGAGTAAAAGCCTACCAAGTAAATTTGGAAAGGAACGGTGAAAAAAATCTAAACCCATAGCTTGTATTTGGCAAAAGATTTGGTATAGATGTTGAACTGCAACTTTCACAATAACATATACAATTCTTCTTGCAATTTAGCACATCAGTCCAATGGCCTCTAAGCCTCTTTTTTTTTTTATTTACTTATTGATTCATTGAACACAAATGGAGTACAGCTGTTTATTAAGTCAATTTTAATTAGCAAGTCATAGATTATAAACTTTTTGGAGCCTATGATGACAAATTTCAAACAGTAGGACAATTTACAAATCCACCTGGAAACTTTGAGATTGCTTAAGTCACTGTACCTTCTCTGTGATATATAATAATTTTGTTTGAATAATGACCATTATATAAAATCTCATGATTCCAAACAATGTTGAATTTTTTTTAATGAGTATTGAATATTTTCATTTTTTTCTACTATTACATGTTTATGATTTTTCCTGTTTTTATTGCAACATTAATTTTGTTCTTAAAAATTTGTATTTTATGAAATGTATACATAATTCATCAGCCTGAAATATTCACTTTAAACTATGTATCCCAGTATGTGTCAGTATTTAAGCTCTACTTCTTGATATTAACCAATTTGTTTAATGAAGAGTTATCATTTCTAAAATTATAAATTCTAATACTTTAAGGTTTTTAGGGCATGTTCTTAAATCTAGGTAACTTAAATAATAAATTACATTATCTTCTAGTTCCTCAAGTTTTTATTTTATGTTAAATTCTTCATATGAAATAACTGGTTTTGATAGGTTTGAAATTTTATTTTTTCAAGTAAATTTTCAAATATAATTTAATAAATACTCCATTCTTATATCTACTTTGACTCCATTTGTTATGTTAATTTATTCAAATAATTTCTCTATTGAGCTGGGCATGGTAGCATGCACCTATGATTCCAGCAGGTCAGGAAGTTGAGGCAGGAGGACTGAGAGTTCAAAGTCAGCCTCAGCAAAAGCAAGGTGGTGAGCAACACAGTGAGACCCTGTCTCTAAATAAAAAGCACAAAATAGGGCTGGGGGTGTGACTCAGTGGTTGATTGCCCCAGAGTTCAATCCCTGGTAACCCCCCCCAGAGTTTTTAGTTTTTAAAATGTACTTTAAAACTTTTTAACATAACCCCATTTTTCTTTGAGTTTCACTTGTTTATATTTCAAGATATAATTTAGAAGAGAAAATGTGATTTAAAAACATTATATGTACTTACTAAAGACCTAAACAATTTAGGGATACTCTGTTTCAAAACAAAAAATAAAAAGGGCTGGGGATGTAGCTCAGAGCTTAAGCACCACTGGGTTGAGAGATCAGAACTTCATGGCATGAATTGGGATGAGGGTTACAATTTAGCCCATAGCAGATACAATTAGACATTTTATAAAAAGTTAACTAAAAAGCATGTCGGTTACTTGGGAAATTACGTAATAGGATATATTAAGAGCCTTGGACATTTGAGATTTCTCAGAATACATGCTGTATTTTTAAATTCTTATTCCCCAAATATATTGGTTTATGTTCTGATTAGTAATTAGAAAAGAAATTAGTAAACAATGAATTTACTTAGATTGAAAAAATCTGTTAACTATTTAGAAGATGGTTTAATTACACACCTTTGTTTTCTATTTTAAAGTATTCTGATTTTATATTTACTTGTTCTTGTGAGAAAAACAGACTTGATGTACATTCTATATCATTAATATGAGTACATATATCCTAGGACAAAATATACACCTCAGTTACCAAATAAGAAATATCTCAATGCTGGATATTAGAGGAATAGAATACTAGAATTAACTTAGATGCCCTAATTGGTTAATCATATGGTTTTTTTTTTTCAGCCATGTAAAGTCTGTTTTTTTGTTTGTTTGTTTGTTTTTGGGGTTTTTTTTTTAGATTGCATTTCTCTCCTTTTTTTTCAGCATTATTTTAAAATTTGTTCTAATTGGCTATACATGACTATAGAATGCATTTTGACACATTGTACACAAATGGAACATAACTTCTCTTTCCTCTGGCTGTACATGGTGCAGAGTCACACCTGTCGAACAATCATACATGTATGAAGGGTAATAATGTTTGTCTCATTCTATCGTCCTTCCCATTCACACCACCCCACCCCTCCCCTCACTCCCCTATGCACAATTCAAAGTTCCGTTATTCTTCCCTACCCACCCCCCATATGGATCAGTATCTGTTTATCAGAAAAAGCATTTGGCCTTTTTTTGGTGGGGGGGATTGGCTTATTTCACTTAGCATAATATTCTCCAACTCCATCCATTTACCTGCAAATGCCATAATTTCATTTTTCTTTAAGGCTGAGTAATATTCCATTGTGCATATGTATCACATTTTCTTTATCCATTCATCTGTTGAAGGACACCTAGGTTAGTTCCATAGTTTAGCTATTGTGAGTTAAGCTGTTATAAACATTGATGTGGCTGTGTCACTGTAGTATGTTGATTTTAGGTCCTTTGGGTATAAACTGAGGAGTAGGTTATCTGGGTCAAATGGTGGTTCCATTCCAAGTTTTCTGAGGAATCTCCATACTGTAAAGTCTGGTTTTTAACTCACATAAACTAATGGACATTTCTGTCTTCAAATGAATAAAAGTGATTAATTTAATAATTAAATTTTGTAATAATTGAAAAATTTCAACCCCATAAATATGTACAATTTTGTTATCATTTAAAAAGTAAAAAACAAATATTGTTATCCTTGAAACCCCTCCTTTTATATTTCTAAATTTGAGAAAAATTATGCTAAAAGATGATTACAAAAATATTAATTTCTTTTCATGCTAGCACTTGAACCCAGTGGTGTTCTACCATGGAGTACATCTTCAATCCATTTTTCAATTTTATTTTGTTTATTTTTATCTTTTATTTTTTTACTTTTGTGGGACTGGGAATTGAATTCAGTGGTACTCTTCCACCTGGGCCTTTGTATTGCTATGTTGAGACAGGGTCTTGCCAAGTTGCCCAGGCTGTCCTCAAGCTGGCTATCCTCCTGCCTCAACCTCTTGAATCACTGAAGTTACAGATGTGTACTACCATTCTCTGCACAATATGATCATTTTTGAATCATTGGCTATATTTTATCCCTCCTGCAATTGAATTGATCATTTTTCTTCTGGGTTAGAATTTTATACTATCAGAATGTTGTAAAATAATTAAATCACATAAAATAATAAAAATTATTTTCTCAATCTGTCAAATTTTCTAAGTTATAGCCTGTGAGACATAAAAGAATGGCGGTATTTATATATATTAAAACATCCAGATGAAATTTAATATTTTAAATTTAGATGTGACATTGTTTTATTTTTAATGTACTAATGTAAAAGATGCCATCGTTACCTGTTAATGCATCTCATCACGTGTACAAGTACTTGTATATGCCATATACTTTGCATTATCCATTTTCATATTCTGTATTCCCTTTTGACAGAATATCATTGTATAATTAATAATTTCTTTATACAGTCCTCTATTTCATTTTTTATGTTATACACTAATGCATTAAGAACTTGAAAGCCCTTACCTGATTATTTACTTAAGATTAATTCCCAGAGTTATAATTTATAGAATTAAAAATGCACACCTTTCAAGCTTTTGAATCATATCAGGTTTTCCCTTAGAAAGGCTGAAATAGTTTAAGCGCCATTTTTAAAAGCCTATGAGAATACCAGTTCTTTACATACCAGTTCTACTGCATACTATTTATATTTTGTTTACAGCTTGGGAATTACATTATAATATACTTTGCCTACATTTTTATTCTTTGGTTTATGTTTCCTGGCTGTTGTAATTCTTTCGGGAATTTCTTCTTTATAATTTTTTTCCCATTTTTCCATTAGCATGTCTTAAGTAGTTACAAAAATAAAAATCATAACTAACAATTATCAGGTACTTAATTATGTTCTGGCTATTTTCTAAGTACTTTCCATGTACTTAGTCACACTCAAAGACATTGCTGGAAGGAAAACAGTATCACTGTTGTATTTGATTAAAAAAAAAAGTGGGTGAAGAGTGTTTTGAAGCTCGGAAATTTGACTTCAGAACCCACACTCAAAACCCTCAAACACTGTTGTCTACCTTTCCTTTATTTTTGTATTTATATTTTTTTCATACAATGAGGGCATTTTATTTGTTGTAAAAATGGAAAATAATTTTTCTTTTAATTACGTTTTTGATCCTTTAGTAAGCAGCACATACATTCTTCGTGCTGAGTATGACCATGTATGCTAGTTCCAGCTTCTCAAGAAGCTGAGGCAGGAGGATAGCAGCAGCCCAGGGATTGGATGCCATCCTGGGCAACATGGAAAGATTCTATCTCCACACTGGCAATTATCTCTTCTTGAGCTCTATCTACCCATCTGTCATTTATCATCTATCCATTGGTTTCCTGCTTAGAAAGATTTTTCCCTTCCAGATCCTATTCCTGTGTACCATTATTATTTTTTATTTAATTTTTCCTTGATTTTTCAATTTGAGTTCTCAGTTTAGACTGAGCACACACATTTCGCTTGCTCCCCCACCCCAACCCGCAATTCTCAAAATTCCTTTGAGACAGGATTAGCAGGTGATTAGCAAGTGATAGATTTCAACAAACTTTTAGTAAACAGAGTAGATGGTTCTAACTGCAATGAGGCTCCTTTAGCTAGAGGTGGATTTTTGTGCTTCACGGTGGTGTGCTTACAGATATTACAACAAAGTTGATGAATCAAGAAATAGGGTGTAAGTAACTTGGAGTTATGAAGTTAAGTAGTAGGAAAATGAAACAGAACTCCTGAAACAAGAATCTCTCTGGGGAGTGGGTAGGAATATGACTAAAAACTGTGGCTTTTCATTGTAACCCGAAATCCTTTCTTTTCTTCACATTCATATACCACTTAATAAAACTTTTCAAATTAAAAATTAAGCCACTAGAAGTTCATTTTGATATCAAGATACACACATTCTTATTTTATGAATGGATGGACATTTTAAAAATTCTGCTCTTTCCATATCAGACTGAAATGCCACCTTTATTTTTCTGTTATTTCTGGAAACATGTAGACCTATTTCTGGAATTGCTAATTTTTTATGATTTTTATCAGATCATTTTACCTATTATTATTATTACTATAGAACATGCCATTTGATATTCTATAATAATTCGGTTTTTAAACAATTTTCGTGGCTATTTTCATCTGCTTTTTCCCCTGTAACCCAATTACAAAAAAATAAAAAAAAAGAAGAAGAAATGTGCACAATAACAAAGGAAAATTGGAGCTCATATTAGCTTAGGGAAAAGCACATATGCATAACTCTCTTCAACAGAAGGACCTATTTTTTAATTTTTTTATTTGTTCTAATTAGTTGTGCATGACAGTAGAATGCATTTATATATTTTGATAAATCGTACATAAATGGAGTGTAATTTCTCATTTTTCTGATTGTGCATATTGTAGGATCACCTTATTTTTTAATCATTGGCTATATTTTATCCCTCCTGCAAAAACCTATACAGCCCATCAGACATCATCGTTGTTCTCAGTCTTTCTCATTTGTGAGGTTTTCACAGAGTGCTCAGCAGTGTCTTCTATATATTTCAAATGTCAAATCTGATATTGTGATGCCTCCTGCTTCACTCTTCTTGCTAAGGATTGCCTTGGCTATTTTCGGTCTCTTATTCTTCCAAATGAATTTCACAAATGCTTTTCCTAATTCCATGAAGAATGTCATTGGGATTTTAATAGGAATTGCATTAAATCTGTATAATGGTAGTATGGCCGTTTTGACAAAATTAATTCTGCCTATCCAAGAGCATGGGAGATCTTTTCATCTTCTAAGGTCTTCTTTAATATCTTTCTTGAGTGCTCTGTAATTTTCATTGTAGAAATCTTTCACCTCTTTTATTAGTCTCTAGCCCCTTCTAATGCTTCTTCATGGCCTGATTCTTCTCTGAAATCTCACTTTGAGAACTGGACTTCAACATGTGGGTTTGGGGGAGAAACAAGTATTCAGTCTGTAGCAGGTTACTGGCACGGAGCCACTTCCCCCACTCTGGACTGGCCCCAACCATCTCAGAACCACTCTGCAGCATGAAGCTCTTCCCACTCTGTGCACCTTCTTGCCCGACCCCCATCTCCTTTCCAGATGCAGATCTGCATCTGAATTTGACAGCTCTCCCTACCTTGACCTACCTCACCTTTATCCTTATCAGTTGTTTTCCCAGTAAATGTCTTTCAAATCTAATCCCGCCTTGGCATTTACTTCTCTGAGAATGTTAATTTACATAATCTGAAATACATAGATAAATCAGAAGAGATGCAGTTTTGTTCAATTCACAGATTTTTATCTCTGTTTTTGATACATGATTGCATACCAATTGAATAGCTACTCAAATAAATTTAAAAGTGTTCTGTAACCTTTCCTTGTCAGAATAGAAAAATCAGAAGTTGTGTTTTGTTGGGGAAGGTAATTTGTAAGTACTTTAGACTGAGAGTATTTGTGAGGACAAATGGAAGAACTAGGAAATAACAATTAAGATTAAAAAAATTTAAATGCTACTTATAGGGATCTAATAAGTCTGTTTTCCAAAATTTCTTTAGTAGCCGTATATTTTCATAGATCTCAAAATCTCATGTCTTTGTTTCTGTATCAGCTTAAGTGTTTCCCCCTCCCTTTGGGGAAGGCTGCTGACCATTCATTAATTAGTTCATTTATTCATTAAACAGATATAACAGACGTGTGTGTTCTTCCAGCTCTGAGTTGAGTTTGTCTCTCAAGTATTAGACCATAAATAGAGCTAAACTTTGTCTTGTGTTGAATTTGACATTTGGAACACAAATTTAAGTAAATGCCAGAGTTTTACTCTGAAGATGTAGCAATTTC
The DNA here is from genome assembly GCA_020662805.1 of Glaucomys volans. Taxonomy (NCBI): domain Eukaryota; kingdom Metazoa; phylum Chordata; class Mammalia; order Rodentia; family Sciuridae; genus Glaucomys; species Glaucomys volans. The sequence goes on from JAJEJO010000903.1 coordinate 279,363, forward strand.
CTCTGTTTGAAACAGTTTGTCCTTTTCAGTTCTGCACAAAAACATTTACACAAACTTCTGGTGGATGATTCCCATAACCAAATTGTGTAAATCTGATATAACCACAAGATTCTACAAGAACAGGATATGATTCATACCTTGCTCAATGTCTTCATTTCTGTTTCTTTGCCTATTTTTTTTCTCTTTTACTAGTGTGAATGTATTAACTCTAACATTAGCAGCAGCATCTTATATGTATTATGCTACTCTTCTATCTGGAGGAATATCAGATAACATGTTTTATTAATCACGACACTGAAACAGAGTCCAATATAGTAATTTGAAAATTGAAACAATTTTTGTAAAACCATTTATGTGTAGGTCTTGGCAATGGGGCCTTACCCAGAGGGCTGTTCCCATAACCTGACATCATTTTCCTTTTAGAACTAATGCAATTCTTAGGCATCCAAGGCTACACATCTCTCTATTATGTATACTTTTTGCTTTAATGAACAAAGTTTTCCCATTAACCATTTTCACAACTAGTGGTTTCATACTTAAGTATGACCCTCTAGGCATTTCTTAGGATGAGTTTATAGTGTATTAAAAATCTTCTGATTTTTGTCTTCACTCATCTCTCAGCCACACCCTTTCTTTCTACCTCTGCTCCTAGGCCTACTTTTTAAAAGAATTCTACTGTATTGCTACAGTAGTATTCTCTTGGTGAAGGTTGGTTGCTCACAGCATACCCCAGTCTTTTGCATAACACTAGATTAGATTTTTCAACAGAATCCTTTTAACAGAGTCATATTACTACTCAAGTAAAGAAAATATTTCAAGAGTTATAGAAAAGAGAAAAGGAACCCCACGTCTAATTATTTTCCCAAATTAAAAACAAGTCTACAATGGTTCTCTTAAAATAACAAAACTATGCATAACTCTTGAGTCAGGGAATTAAACACACAAAAGAATTAGCTTATTTTATGAAATGGAACAAGGAGCATTGGGAAAGAAAGGAGGCTTTTAGTCTGAAGCTATCATTTTGGGAGAACCTCGCTCTTTAATTTGATAAGCTCTTTAACTGGAGTTACCTGAGTGGACACAGAGAGTCCCTAAGTGTGTATGAGTAAGGAGAGATGATAAAATTGATTTCCATATTCTCATCTTCTACATATCTTCTTCAGAGGAAGTGTTGCCATGAAGGGGCACACTGGTGCTCCTGTCCTGGGTCTGCTTTGACAATTGTATTTCCTTAATACCTGTCCTCATCCCAAATTTGACATGTTGCATTGCCCAGACATGCAAAGATTCTAGATGCTAGAGAAATTCCTTTAATCAAGGCACAACATCCTTCTTCCCATCTGTCCCATTGACAAATCCATTTCCAATAAAAATTTTTACTTTTTCAAATTTTAAGTTCTTATAATGATTTGTGTTGTCCTTACTAATTGGTTATTAATATTAATTGTTTCAATACTGATTTCAGTAGGACCAAGACCATATTAATAGGAAGTTTTAAAGTAGATCTATATTTAATTATATATATTCATTACAAGGAAATATGACAGTATTCAGTGGAAAAAAACAAAAATTAGGATAATATATTTTATAATATATTTCTTAATGTATATTCAAGCATAAAAATACATTGGAATAAGAATCTACAGGGAAAGTAGAGTGGAAATTGATTTTATTGAGAAAATAATAGAATTGTTTTTAATATTTACAATGATTTTTCATGTATTTTTAGCTGAATAATGGATTAATCACATCATCATTATTATGAATAAAACTATCTTAAAATTTAAAACTACCTTAAAAATTAGGGAGTATCTTCATCCATTTGAGCTTCCATAGAAAAATACCTTAGATTGGATAGCTTACAAACAATGGGCATAATTTATTTGTCACAGATCTAGAGGCTGAAAAGTCCAAGGTCAAGGCACCAAAGATACTTGTCTAGTAAAAATCCACTTTTTGATTCATAGAAGGGCACCTTGATTTTGAGTACTCACAGAATAGAAAGAAAACAGGCTTCCCTTGGGTCTCTATTATAAGTCTCTAATCCCACTCATCAAGTCTCTGCTCCCATCCCTGAATTCCCTCCTGAAGGCCCACCTCCTCTTATATCACACTGGAGGTTAGGAATTTAACATATGAATTTTGGAGTGTGAGGAACACATTCCCATAGCAGGGAGTGAAGGATTAAAACACTTGAAGATACACAGGTTTTAAGTTCCAGCTTATCAACATTATGGCCCTCATACTATCACTATATGTCTCCCATTTATTCCAGAAGGACTTTTTCCATACCTCCTCCCCTGAAGAATATTTTTTTCCCTCTCAATGTCTTTATGGTCATTTTTTGAGAGAATATTTTTACATCTTTGCTTAAAAACATCCCTGTTGCATGGCAAATTTTGTGTCAAGATCTTCCTTCTTGGCTTTATAAAACTCTTGCTTCACATGCTGGGTTTCTCACATTAGGACCATTTCTCCAAATCTCCTCTGTAGTTTGATTTCATGTAACCATCTCCAGAACCACACAGGAGGTATATAGTTTGCCAGGCTGCTGGGATGGAACTCCAAATTGCCCTTGTACTGAGCCAGAGAATTTTACCTGAGGGAAGTTGTGACCTACAGATGAGCCATTTTCTGCAGGGATGTGGGGTGTGGGGGGTGTGATCTTTATCATCACTCCAAAATTCTGACCTTTTATGAACTTTCCAACTGACTGTTTTCCTGAAAATCTTCAATCAATGTTGAGACTCACTTACTAAGACTGAAATCTAAAGAGTACCTTTGAATGTGTATCTCATTTGAATTCTCTGCCATATTGGACTAGGATAATAATTCCTTCTTTGAAATCCTGGCTGCCATCACACCTCTCTTAAAATAACCCCTACTTCTACTACTTCCTCTCAAGTTCCTTTTGCAGAAGTCTTTCTCTATCTGTCCTCATACTGCTTTTCTTGCTCTGATCACTGTCTTTAATAATCACATCTTTGATCTTTAGCTACCAATAGGATGTTAATACAACTCAAATCTATATTTTCAGTGTGAGACTTTCTGCTGGGCTTTGTTCGAATCTTATGATATATTCTCAGTACATCATTTTGTTTTAGAGTCAATTATGTTTCCTTTAAATATGAATAAAGGTATTGCTTCACAAAGGTAGATGATGTATGCCTATAACTTTCCATAATCTCTAATGCAAATGTCAAAGCCTGTAGAAACGCGTACCTTTTAAAGAAGCATGGGGTGTCTGGCCACAGTCAAGTTATGCATTCCTCCACTTCAGCCAATTGGGACACTTTTCTCTTCAGCATACCTATTTTCCATCTCTATTCTTAGCTCCTGCTGTAGTGATTCTTCCCAGATGAGATGCTCATTCCCTTTCTGTTCCCATATTCAAATGCTCCCCCTCCTTTAGGAAGTGACCTAGTTTTCATACACTCACTGCAGCCTTTCTTAATTATTTGAAAACCCATTTATCTTAACATTCTAGAATGCCAATAAAATGCATTTTGCAAACTTTTTTTTTGGACATTAAGTCAAATGCAATCTTTAACTTATATAACAGTTTTATGCCTATATTCTTTGATTTTGCAACTATAATACTGTTATAGACTGAATGTTTGTATTAGGAAATGGGGTCTTTGGGAGGTAATTTGGTCATGGGCAGAGCCCTTATGAATGGATTAGTTCTTGAAGAGCTTGTTTCTCTTAAGTCTCTGAAATATGAAGATACAACAAGAACTCTGGAGTCTCCTGGAGGAGGGTCCTTACCAGAACTTGATTATGTTGACACTCTGACACAGGATCTCTAGCCTGTGAGAAATGTATTTGTATAAGCCACCCCATCTATGTTAATTTAGTTTAGCGGTCCACTGAGACAAGTATTTAGGATTTTAGATTATGAGAATGTTTATTCACTAAACTTCACTGCTTAGAATAATATTGTTAGCATAATAGTGTTTACTAAGTATTTGATAAATGAAAATTTAAAAATAGAGTCATTCATTGAGGAAGGAAAGAGGAGAGGACATGGGGAAGTACTGGGATACAAAATCAGCCAAGTATACTACATCTGTGAATGAACATACTACAATGAGTCTGTTTACAGATTTAAAATTAAAATGCACTAAAATAACAACAACAAGAAGGCAGCTGAGTAGAGGAGAGCAAGCAGATAGGGGGAGTGAGGAGGGGTGGGCAAGAGAAGGTACTGGGGAATTATATTAATCACATTGTTTTGTGCATGTATAAATACGGCATAATGAATCCCACTACTAGGTATAATTATAATGCACTGATAGGAAATATTAAAAAAAAGAAGTCACTCATTTCCCAAGTTGGGATATATTAAGCATTTTCAGAACAATTGATAATTACTAAAATTTTGAGGAAATTGGAGATTATTATAACCAAAGAGTTCCAGAACCAGTGTTCTATCCTGCTGGAACAAATAGTGAACTGTGGGGTAGGATTTGAAAAATGAGAAAATTTCCAAATTTATCTCCTTAAAGTTTTTTTTTTCTGTGCTTAATATTATCCTATTAATTATTGTTTAGAGTTAACAAAACCCCAGTAAGAATGCAAATGTTCTTTGAGAGAACATGATGACTTAAATGAGTTTATTAGATTAGCTAGGCTAGTTGTCCGAACCTGAATAGTTATTGCTATGGATAAAAATGATAAAAATGAGTGAAGAGAAACCAGGCATGGTGGCACACGCCTGTAATCCCAGCAACTCAGGAGGCTGAGGCAGGAGGATTGAGAGTTCAAACCAGCCTCAGCAACTTAGTGAGGCCCTAAGCAACTCAGTGAGACCCTGTCTCTAAATAAAATATAAAATAGGGCTAGGGATGTGGCTCGGTGGTGGAGTGCCCCTGGGGTCAATCCCCCAGTACAAAAAAAAAAAAAAAACAAATGAGTGAAGAGAAAGGTCCAGAATGTGAAGCTCTGGGAAAGGTGATGTCAGGGAAAATATTTGGGGCAACAAGGATTTATGGTAAATGCGCTAAAGATGGAAGCAGGAGGCAAAGTGTTGGCTGCCAAAAAATAGTGGGTGTCAAAGCTGCTCTTGAATGAGCTGTCTCTACGCTGGAGGGACGTGCTTTGTACACGGTGACTTTTGTTTAGTGGATATTGAGTGAGGACTTATATTTAGTGAACCTATCTTAATGAGATATTCTTTTTTCTTTCATCTTTTTGAGGTACTGGGGATTGAACCCAGGGCCTTGTGCTTGTGAGGCGAGCACTCTACCAGCTGAGCTATATCCCCAGCCCCCTATCTTAATTAAAGAATGAAATTGCCACCAAGAAGGAAATATTCTATCAAGGGTTATAAGGGTCTCACATAGTCACCTTGCCTAAACTATATATCCTTGGATATTTTGGCTTTTTAAAGATTATTCTTAAGGGAAGAAAAATAAGGAAAGGTGCAAAAGATGGTAAAAAGCAAAAGGAGAAGGAAAGGAATCCATATATGTTGAGCATTAGTGTGAGTGATGCTGTGTAAACACTTGAAATACTTACTTCACATATTTTTACATTAAGAAAATTGTGTGTAACTTTCTATATCCAAAGAACTGACATCAGAATCTCAAAGAAATACCTGTACTCCCTGTTCATTGCATCATTATTCACTGTAGTTAAGATATGAAAAATGACATAAATACCTACCTACATATGAGTAGTTAAGGAAGGTGTAACCTATATAACACAATGGAATATTATTCAGCCTTGGAAAATAAGGAGATCATTCCATAGGAGATAATAGCAGTGAATGTGGAGCACATTATGCTAAATGGAATAAGATAGTCAAAGAAGGACTGCATAATTCTATTTATGAGAAGCATCTAAAATAATCACACTCTTGGGAAAGAGAGTAGAATGATGGCTGCCAGGTTCTGGGAGAGGTATAATAGGGAGCTGATGTTCAAAGGTTCTACGGTTTCTACAAGTTACATCTTATGTTCCATGTTTATATGTGTAGTGAATGGATTGTATCACTGTCATGCCAGGAGAACTAGACTCGAAGTTGATTTGTTGAGAAAAATCCCCTGAGTTCTTCAGTTGACTGCATCTTGTGATGACCTAAGAGTCAACTCCCCCAAAGTAACAGAAGCTGCAGTTGGCACTTCGCACAGTCAGTGCTGAGCATATCGCATTCACATTAGCACTCCTGCACTGGCTGCTTGGGGCATTTAATCTCACAGTCATTTCCC